>JAHLJT010000631.1:55744067-55762956 GCA_031308135.1 Acheta domesticus | reverse complement strand
TCCTATTAAAATCTTCATTTGGAATGACAACAAATAAATCACAACAGCAAACTTTAAAGGTTGTAGGAACTAATATTGACGGGCGGTGTTGTGCACACGAATGCAACCTGCTCGAAAGTCTCAAGTAGTGTTAATTTATTAGTCTTTCTTGAAGAAAAGCTGTTAATATGGTCTAAAAACAAGCAAGAAGTGTTACTGAAAGTTTTTACTGTACATTTCTTTGCATTAATATGTGTTTTTATTATAATAGAAACATTGCATATAAAAATACTTTCTTTAAACTGAAATCATATAATTGATAGTTGTTAATTAACCATCAATATTCTAACATAAAACACTAAACACCTAAAAACGTATAGTAGAGGCATTGAGAACAAAAGTGGTGTAAGTCAAATTTTGGAAGATTTGAGTTAGATGCACTGGTAGATGGTTTGAACATTGTTCCATCACGGGCTAAAATGGTGTGAGTTAAATTTCAATATTTCTTAGCTAGGGGCTAGCACACTGCAGAAGTAGCTCACAAGTTGCTCATACCGCTGTATGCCATTGTGGTGTAAGTCACAGGTGGGACGAAACAACAGTTTCCAGGGTCTCCCAAGAAATAGCTTCTTGTTTTTCTGCACCCATCACTCGAAAAAAACACGATTTAATCGCTTTGAGTAATACGTGCCCTGGTCAAAACAGCATTTTCAAAATTGCTTTCATTTGGTTGAAAATGGTGATAAAATATTATTTTTCCATCACATTAGCATCGCATACGAAAATTGTGCATGACAATTATTTGAATGGAAGTCATCGTGTTCAGAAAAGGTGTGTGCAAAAGTGGTGAATGTTAACAAACTAGTTCATTACTTAATTAACACGCAATGTTTCAGTCCAATATATAAAATATACAAAATATTAAATATTAATATGTATTAAATTTAAAGAATATCTTTTTAACACGCTCATAATACTTCAGCTCATCTATTTCTAAGCATTATAGTTTTACAGCGTTTTTCGTTTATTTTGGAAATTATGTTTTTTTACCCCTTTTGTTTTCAACGGTTCGGTTAATGTTACAGTAATCTACAGCTCAGTTCTCAGATAAATTGTAGGAGCTAAGAATTCTAATTTTCTAATCATCACATGCAACTACACTAGTTACTTTTTTTTTCATTACCATTATGTTAATGAATGCAAGAAAGATTAAATGAAGGACTTGCTATTAGTGAGTCGCATGCCATATTTTGACTAAAAATGATGTTTAACCATGTATGCGGCCTACGACCTTAAAAATTATTAATGTAAATAGTATTACATCTTAGTGGACAGTAAAGTAATGCAGTAAATTATGATATGCCTTCACGCATTCCTTATAGTTATGCATGCTCAAATTCATCAAAATACATGCATACTCATTCTGAAGTACAACTGGCAGAATGAAAAAGAATGAATAACTCAAGCAATGCAGATCTGAACTTGGCATCGATAATGGTCTGGTTACCACAATTAACGCGAAAACTTGCACGCTCAAGTTCAATTGCAAGATTGCAAATTCATTTTCGCGTTGAGAATCATCTCAGAGGCATAGGTTAGATCAAAGAGGCTAACTGCAAGTGAAGTTATCCAACGCAGGTCTATACAATATATCTAATTAAGTTCAAATGCCAGAAATTTTCTCAAGAGTTCAACTAGTAATATTGAATGCGCGTAAAGGTGAAACAAATCAGAGCAGAGATGTCCATCTTGTAAGGCCTCAAGGGCGACAACTAAAACCTTTATGATGGTTGCGGGTCATATTTTCAATACTCGGACGATCCTCATCTGACTTTTCCGCATTGCTGATCTTGGCACTGTACCCAGCTGGTCTGAAACGCCGGGGTGGGGGTGGGGAATGAAACGATGCGTGATATCAGGCCGCACCGTGCCTAATGCAGTGAAACACATTGAAATGATTGGGAATTTCTGAATTGACTAAAAAAATCCTTAAATCAAATTTTAACCTATTTTTAAATTAATGGGAAGTTTTGACCTCCGCAGGGTGCGTGCGCTAGGTGACCTGTGTTCTCGCCCAGCATGGATAAAAGGGACTTAACTACTTTCGACTAATAACCTTTCGTGGACCACAATAAATGGCAGCGCCAGTTGGACAACCCTGAATTAGAGAATGAGTGCCGTGTGTTTCCAGGCTTATCAACTAATTTGTTCGTTAGTCCTGTAGGGGTAGTGTAGGTTACGGCCATAACGATATGGTGGTGTTGTGCTTCCCCCACTGATACGTGAGATACTTCGCCATACTATATGTCGGCCTGCGATGTTCCTCCTCTAGGTATCTCCATCAGTGGGGTACCGTCCCAGCTGGGACAAGCTTGAAGCTCCCGACTGGTGTCCTGACACATTTGGAAGTATAACACATATACACTAACATGCACTACACTACCACATATGCCGGAAGACCGGTCGGGAGCTTAGAGCTTATCCCAGCTGGGGTGGTACCCCGCTAGTGGGTGCCCCGCTAGTGGGTGCCCCGCTAGTGGTTATGGTAAACACCGCTAGCCGACGGCAGATCTCGCCATCTAGAAGAGAAAGATCACCGCAACCTCCCGAGTAAAAAATACACTATACTTACGGGACTGATGACCACAGTAGGACGCGCCCGGAATGACTAACAACCAACCAACCAAACTGGAAGTGTAGTGCATGTACGAAAGTGTGCGTAAGAGGGGAGGATGAGACAAGATTGGGGAAGGAAATGTCGCGGACGGTCCGTGGTGCCTTTTTTAGGTTACTCTTAGCAAAGTATTTTCCTAGTATTGATCAGAGAAACCATGTAAAACTTCAGTTCAGAGCGGCTGACCGCTAGAATTCTCAGTCAGACACTAATTGAAATCCACCGATCTTCATAGCTAGTTTCGAAAATTTTGAATCAGGACTCCATACTCGGATTTAAATACAGTGGCACTTAATGGTCACAAGATGGCAGAAGAGGGGAACATTGGTATCCAATAGGGAGCTTCGTTACTTCAATTTTTGGTATTAGAGCATCCGATTGGATAATGTCCCTCTCTCTCCTCTCAGTTTGTGACCTTCAAGTGCCATTATATTTAAATCGGAGTATAATTTCATGTGATCTCCCTGGTGGCGCTGCTAGTTCTTCGGAGGGGTACGGGAAAGATCTGCGAGAGTCAGTCGTGGGAGGGAAAAGGGCCATGGGAGCGAGAGTACAGTGTGCTTGGACTTTCCGCTTCAACTTCGTTACCGTTTTCTGAAACAATGGAAAACAAAGCTTTTCCAAGATATTAAACAAATATATATGTTTATTTTTCGTTGTGCCAATCACTTGGATTATTAGCGCTCTCCATTTCGTTTCATAGTACATTAGAGTGACATATTAATTTCAAAGTACAGAAATTGTGAGTTATTCCTATACTGCGATTTTTGTAGGAAGAGCTCTCAAGATAACTCAAATCCCATCTTCGCGATGGAATATGTCACGGCATTTCGTATCATTCACAGTCGTTCCGCTAGATTTCGCACGATCGCGACTGTATGAAGCAGTGCTTGCGATCATGCGACTTCTACCGGCAAGACCGAGAAAAGACGCGAAATGCCGTGACATATTCCATCGCGTAGATAGGATTTGAGTTATCTTGAGAGCTCTTCCTACAAAAATCGCAGTATAGACACAGGTGTGCTTCTGCAATTGACGCGAATAACCAAAAAGTACTGTTTCATCAGCGCAATTTTCACGATTATTTTCCATGTAACTCTCAAACACCCTGTAATTATTTTCGTATATTTCTCGAGATTTTACTGGAAACTACCTTCCGTAGCTTTGTTAGTTTTTGTGGGAATTTACGCAGGAACTTCACAATATTATTTCATTTTGTATGAACAAATCAGTCCTCAGATACACATGCTGCTTTGTTTACCTGACGTCATATTGATAAATGAGGCAAATTCGTCTTTCATTTAGACCCCCCTCCCAAAAAAATTAAAATGTCTCGAATTCTAGTTGGATTCAGCAACGAGCTACTGAGCTGTAACGTTTTGTATGCACCACGGGCGGCATCCGACCCCTCGGGCCGGAGGCTCTTGGGTTAGGGGGTCGCGCTCGGGGCGAGGGCATCTACTTAGCGCCGTAGATACATAAATAACTATTGTATTACTTGTAAGGGACTGTTTACTTTCAAATTTCTTAGTTGTATAAGAACTGGGAGTATTCTTGTACTTCTTAATTATTGTATTATTAATATTATTGTTTATTATTATAATAATCTTGTTTTGCTATTGTATTACATTTGAATGATGTCTTGATTATTGTATTTGTAACTTGCCACCGGACAACAGTCCATTTGAAAGATAATAAACGTATTATTATTGTTATTATTATTATATTAAATAAGAAATCCAACTATGAGTCATTACGTTTTCTGTTTTAGTGCACATATCCATGGCACAAATACTCGTTCTGTAAACATACATGTACACTGTACAGTAATCATAAACTTACTGGAAACAGCACATTGCTGGACACTTTTACGGTATCGCTTATAGTTATAGATTAAACCGAATATATTGCTTACAATTACAATAGAATTTATTTTGAATACATTCACAATAGTATTTTATAATTTACTGTGAACATTGGTTTCCTTCAGGAACTTTGTACACAATTCTCTATCTCTTAGCAATTCACCAGGTGAATTCGTCAACTTGTACTTTTTTATAGTCATCTAATATTCAGGATATGAAAATGTGTTCTATAGAGTACACCACTAAGCCTATGTCTCACACGAATACAGCATTGTTGGTGTTATAATGTGCATAATCTATTTTGCATCTCATAAGGACAACTTGATTGCTCTGCAATATATTGCATCTGCATTGACATAAAAGCTATCTAATATTTAATAATTTGCAGTTTCTTTATTAATATCTTTTAGTACTGGCAAGTTATGATAGCTTGTTTTCATTTCTCTTGATGTATTCCTGATAATATCAAATAAGATCACTCATTCTTCACATGAGGCTGCCTCTTTCGGTTTTCTGTTTGCAATTTCGATTTCCGCTATGACGACACGTGATGGTATTGTTAGGATTACACAAAGGGCGCAGGGCAGCACACAGCTCACTTCGCGAGCGACCGACGCGGGCAGACTGGCGGGGCGCGCACAGGCCGGGGCAGGGAGAACGGAAGAAGCGGCAGATGGCGACACAAGCGCGACAACTGCTACTCGCATCGCGCAAGCCCAACACTTCCCCTCGAGTCGCATGTTGTCCGCGAGTCCAGACCGGCGAGGGCCAAACACCTTTCGTGCTTCCGCCGCGGCAAACACTTCGTGAGGAAGTCGGCGACCTGGTCTTCTGTGGGCACGTGAAGGAGCTCGAACTGCTTCTCCTTCAGCGCGTCTCTTAGAAAATGATGGCGAATGTCGATATGCTTGCTCCTCGAATGGAGCATCGAGTTCCCCGCCAACTTCACAGCACTCATGCTGTCGCACGATATCTTTAGCCGGCTGAGGTCGATGAGTCCCAGTTCTCGTAGCAACCGCTGCAAGTAGATGGCCTCCTTCACTCCCTCGGAAAGAGCCATGTACTCAGCTTCGGTTGTGGATAAGGCGACCGTCCGCTGCTTCCTCGAATCCCAGGAGATTGGAGATCCCCCAAGATTGAATACGTATCCAGTATAGGATCTTCTGTCTTCAGAGCAACTGCCCCAATCAGCATCTGTGTATCCTTCGAGCGGCTTGGAGCTGGTGCCGTAGGTCAGTCCTACTTCGATGGTCCCCTTCAAATAACGTAAGACTCGCTTAGCTGCCTTCCAGTGTTCAACTCCGAAGCAATTATTGTACTGCCCTAGGCGGCTTATAGCGAATGCAATGTCAGGACGTGTGGTCGTCGCCAAATACGTGAGGGCTCCAACCAGTTCACGGTAGGGAAGTTTCCGATCTTCTGGTGACTGATCGTCCGTCTTCGTCAACACCGAACCTGGGTCAGTAGGGGTGGCTACAGGGTTGCAATCTGACATTCCAAACCTCGATAACAATTCGTGAATGTAACCTCTCTGGTGCATCGTTACATTGCGCCCTCTGCGTCCAAATTCGATCCCGAGGCAGTGTCTCACCTCACCAAGGTCCTTGATTTGGAAACTCCTTGACAGTCCTTCCTTGATGTGGGCGATCTTCTTCTCATCGCGCCCCGCGACCATATGTCATCGACGTACGTCGCAATCAGAGTCACGTCCTTGCCAGATCCCATGTAGAACAGACATGGATCAGAGTTTGAGGGAGTGGCGCCGAGTCTCTTCAAGGCTTCGTTAAGGGTTGTGTACCAGCTCCTCCCGGCCTGGCGTAAGCCGTAGAGAGACTTCTTCAATAGACAGACCTTGTCCCCCCCTCTGCACACTCTTCAGCATCCCCTTTGCCTTCCGACTGACGTCGTCATGTTGACCGTTGCTGATAATGCACCGTAGAACTTCCTCCAGATTCTTTGGTGGCTCCATGAGGATCTCCTCTTCGAGGTGTCCATTGAGGTAGGCACTCTCCACATCGAACTGTCTGATTTTCATATTGTACCGAGCCGCAAGTGACGCCAGAAGACGAATGGAACCGACTCTGGCCACTGGAGCGAGGTCTCCGTGAAATGGATCCCTGGTTTCTGGCTGAAA
Source organism: Acheta domesticus (assembly GCA_031308135.1). Taxonomy (NCBI): domain Eukaryota; kingdom Metazoa; phylum Arthropoda; class Insecta; order Orthoptera; family Gryllidae; genus Acheta; species Acheta domesticus. The sequence goes on along the minus strand of JAHLJT010000631.1, from coordinate 55,756,304 downwards.
CCCTGGGCAACTAGTCGAGCCTTCTTCTTGTCGAAAGTTCCGTCGGCCTGAAACTTATTTCTGAGGACGAAGCGACATCCCAATCCCTTGTGCCCTTCAGGTCGATCGACGAGTGTCCAGGTCTCGTTCTTCAAGATGGACCTCATCTCGTCTGCGATCGCTTCACGCCACTCGTCGGCCTCTGGTCCACTCAGCGCGTCATTCATGCTCACCTCGGTAAGCAGGCATTGCTCGGCCACGATGTTCGCTGCTGCAGAGCTCGGAACGGTGTTGTAGAGTTTTCTAGGTCTTCCCCTTGAACCAGACCTGACGATTCTTGGTCGAACCCGCAGCTCTACGAAGATCAGGGGGTTGGTTCGAGTCTTCATCTCCGTCGTCTCCGCCGACGTAGTCTTCGTCTCTGCTGGCACCGGCACTGCTCCGAAACAAATCCTCATCTGCAACATCGAACCCACGGAACTCTTCTTCAGAGGCGATGCTCTCCTCCCTGCCTCCCACACGAGTTTCCGAAACAGGGTTGATTTCCAAAAATCGAGGGGCCTCGAATTCCACATCTCGAGACGGCACGATTGCTTCAGCTCGTTGCTCATCATCCTGAGGATTGTAACCATCCACGAACTTCACATCTCGAGTGATCAGTACTCGATGCTTGTCGACTGACCAAACTCGGTACGCCTTAGACTCCTCGGCGTAGCCTAGGAAAGTTCCTTCTTGACCTCGAGGACTGTATTTTCCATGCCTGGATTCCTGTCGAGGTAAATGACTTGGCTTCCGATGCCCTGAAGTCGGAAACATTTGGAATTTTGCCTGTCCAAGATTCGTATGGTGTGCGACCGTTCAGACTCTTCGTGGGCATGCGGTTCCGAATGTAGTTGGCAGTGTTGACTGCTTCGGCCCAGAATGTGTTGGGGAGATTTGACTCCATCAACATGCATCTGGCCATGTCATTCAGAGTACGGTTCTTCCTTTCCGCCACTCCGTTTTGTTCAGGGTTGTGCGGAGCAGTTAGCCGTCGCTTGATCCCTCGTTCCTTCAGGTAGTCCTCGAGTTCGCTATTTGTGAACTCGCGCCCGTTGTCTGATTGCAGGCATTTTACTCTGGCGTTCCTTTGATTCTCAACGAGGGCGATGTACTCCATCGTAGCTCTGGTCACTTCCGCCTTCGACTTCAAGAATCTCACCTCACACCACCTGCTGTGATCGTCGATGAATTCCACGAAGTATTTCGCTCCCGCTAGAGACTCCTTCTTCATCGGCCCACACACATCCGTGTGTACGATCTCGAGAATCTTCGACTTGCGACCGGGACTCCTTCGGGAACGATGCCCTCGTCATCTTGCCCTCTCAGGCAGATCTTGCAGTCAAAGGTCTCAGTTGCGTCTATCAGGTCCACTCCGCTGATGACTCCGTCTCGAACAGCATTCACGATGTCACGCGTGTTGACATGCCCTAGCCGCCTGTGAAGTTCGCTAAGGGCAACCCCTGCCGGTTTCCTTGACGCGACGGCGCATGCCCCATGAACTGGCTCAGCCTCGCGTATGTAGTACAGGTCATCACTTCTCACTGCTGTCAACACAACGTTCTTATTTGAATCTTCGATGGTCGCGCCATCCTTTCGGAAACATACGGTCAGTCCACGATCGGTGATCTTTCCCACAGATAAAAGGTTTGATCTCAAATCCGGACATACAAACGCATTACTCAGGGTAACACTCCTATCATCACCACGCACACTCGCGACGAAATGCACCTTCCCTTCACCGACTGTTTCCGCCGTCGAACTGTTCGCGAGGTTGATCTTGCTTAGCTTGGAGTCGTCGATCTCGCAGAAACGTTCAAGTTCGTTGCACAGATGGGTGGTGGCGCCACTGTCCAAGCACCACTTTAGTTTCGGATTTACTTGCGCGTTGCCCGAAACGTTCAAACAAACGTCGTACTCGTCCACGCGACCCGCACTTTCCGTCTTGCTCTTGCTTCGACACACGTTGGCTTTATGTCCCAACTTGTTGCATTTGAAGCATCGAATGTTCTTCTCGAACTTGCGTTTCTCGCGGTCACTTTTGTGCGCTTCCGACTTGCTGCTCTGACCGGACCAGTTGCCGCCCTTCTTGACGAACAAAGCACTTGACGACGCGTTTTCTCATCTCACCTTTTCGCGCGTCGCTCTCCTCGACAATTTTGACTCGGAGAGCCTCCGGTGTGGGCAATTCATCACGCGACTCAATGGCACAACGAAAGTTCTCGAAACTCGCGGGTAAACTGTACAAAAGCAGAATCGTTAACAGGTCCTCATTTATCTCGACGTCCATCTCGTTCAGCTTGTCCACCGAGTCGAAGAAACGGTTGAGATGCGCGCGCACGTCGTCTCCGTCTGCCATCTTTTGAAGGGTCAGCTTTTTCAGAAGCGTTGCCTTTCTGGCGGGGCCTTTGGATTGATAAACTTCCTCCAGCCTCCGCCACATGTCCCGCGAGGTTTCACAATTCTTTACCTGCTTAAGTTCGCTCGAACTTATCGACAGAATGATGTCCGATCGCGCCTTCAGGTCGTTTGTCGTCCATGCTTGTATGCTGGCCGCGTTCGCATTGTCTTCCGCCGGTTCCGGCTTCGCTGTGGCTCCGCTTACATAGTTCCACAGATCGTTCTTAATGAGTACGGCCTGCATCTGCAGCTTCCACGTGTCGTAATTGTCCTTACCAAGGAGTTCAATCCTTGACGTGCTCGAATTCATGGCGATTCTAATGAGTCACACACGTGGTCAATCAACGCGTTTTCACGATTATTACGTTCGCGCGTCTGGGCCCATAACCTGTTAGGATTACACAAAGGGCGCAGGGCAGCACACAGCTCACTTCGCGAGCGACCGACGCGGGCAGACTGGCGGGGCGCGCACAGGCCGGGGCAGGGAGAACGGAAGAAGCGGCAGATGGCGACACAAGCGCGACAACTGCTACTCGCATCGCGCAAGCCCAACAGGTATTCAGCATAAGGATGTTATTTTGTCTTCGATGCTTATCTGGTTGATATTTTAAAATTATATCCTGGATAAATCTAAATCCTAAAATACTTATGGCTATTACTGTCTTTTATGACAGTTTTTGAGTACATTTTTATCACAAATTTATTATCACTGCGTCTTTCTACATATTGACAGGCCTCCACTAAAACAGGCAATTCTCTTGGCATCACTCAGACGTCGCCCGGTAATTTCTTGGTGACACCCTAGGACTAAACAATTACTGTAGAGCCTACCTTGATTAGATTTTTTGAGCCGTGTTGTAATCGTAATATTTTCCTGTTCATTTATTAGGACATACATTTCTTGTGAGATCGCATTGTTTGTTAAGAATGTTCGAGATTTCAGTAATCTTGATAACTTGCATTGCCCAAGGAACATTATCAGATAATTTTGTAACTAATACAGGTGGGAGTTCCTCTTGTACCTTCTCTATTTTTAAAATTGCTATTACTGGTAAGAACCTAGGATTTTTTCCAATGATTTAAATTTATATTATACTTATATGCATTTTGAAAATCGTTGATGACCGGGTTCGGTTTTTTTGCTGCCTTTTTTGTTATCTCTCATACAATTAGGTTTCTTACTTTTTTATAAACTTTATAATTCAGGTTCACTTAATCGGTTACTGTTGTGATGGTCGGGAAAGCTCCGCATGACAGTTTAACTTCCATATTATTAATACGATCTTACATTCTCTTGATGTTCTTATTAGCAGCATCATACAATGTATTTTTTTACAATTAGGTTAAACAGGTATTAAAACTTAAATGTTACTGTCGCAGAACATTGTGATGCCTCCACAACTGCAAAGAATTTGTATATTATTAATTCCAAAATGATAAATAATAATACTAGTTTTGGGTTAATGGTAAGTGAGGTGACACCATGCCCAGAGCCTGTTTTGTGCAGATTACCTATCACAATGCACCTAGCTCTGATATTTAAATTGTATCACCTACTTTGAACAGTAAAAATATATAAAAGAGTATGATTGTCACTAATAATAATTATAGTAATAATAATAATTTAATAATTTAATTAAATTATTTTCTCTTTTTAGACAGTCACATCCCTTTTTCTTTCTGGAAATCAGTGTACAAGTTTTAAAAATATCCATATATTCTGCAACACGCGAAACGCCGTGTTCCAGAATAGTACATAAAAATATTCCATTTTATGAAAACTTTCATTTGATTGTCTAAAAAGAAAAAAGGATACCTGAATGTTAAATAATGTATACTTCGATGTTACTTCTGCCACGAGGCCATAGTACTGGTTAGAAGAATTCCATACGTCAGCGGTGACGACAGAAGCGTTGGGCGGGTCCGGTTCGCAAGACTGCCCCGCAGACGCAACTCAGTTTCCGCTAGGCGTGCCACGCACCGGCTTTCCTGGTCGCGTTGCGTGTGCGTAAGCAGAAGACGTAAAACGTCTCAACACGGGGCCGATCCATCACTGACCCAAATAATAAAACCTCAAAGCTATCCTAAATCGGAATCTCTTTTAAGGCGAAGGCCACCAGCTGATTGATTGTTTGTGATTCCGCGCGCAACTACTGAGGGAACTATTCTCGTAAGGGTAGTGCATGTTTTCATCGGGAGGTGGCGGTGATCTTCCTTCGCTGGGTGGTGAGAACCGGCGCCGAACTACCGTGGACTAGCGGAGTTTTTCATAACCAGGTGTCTCTCACCAGCGGGGCCCCGCCTCAGCCGGGACAAGTTTTAAGCCCCCGACCGGTCTCCCGACGTGTGTGGTAGTGTAGTGCATCTTAGTGTGTGTGTGTGTGTGTGTGTGTGTGTGTGTATGTGTGTGTAAGGGGGTGAGGTTAGGACAAGAAAGAGGAAGAAAGATCGCGAGAGGTCCGTGGCCCGTTTGTTAGGGTACTGCTGCGGCATTCGCCTGGTATTGATCGGAGAAGAAACTACAGGTCAGAGCAGACGGCCGCCAGAATTCTCCTCCAGACATTGACTGAATTCGATCTAACTAACAAGCTAGTGTCGAAAATCCTGCATCCGTCGAGACTCGAACTATAGCCTCCCGGTCAGAGGTACTGAAGTGACATCAGTTGATGCACTGAGGGCCGTTTTTACAATTGGGGTTTAAACCATAGAATAACGTTGTCCGGGTACAGCGCTCCTTCGTGCTTTCTACAATCACGGGTTATCCCCTCCAGGTGGTGTAACTACTGGAATTTCGTAACCCACCACTCGACCTAGGGTTAGGCCCTTATCCCGCGCTTATCCCGGGTCGAAGTTTGCAAATGGCGGCAGTGGTATACAGCTGATCTTCTGGAGCAGAGCCGATTGGACTTCCATGGCGCAAAACTTCATTCGAAATCTGTCAGAAATTTAATTTTTCTAATTTAAAGTGGTCGTTAATGCAATTAACAAGGTTTGTTGTTAACTTTCGTTTTACAAGAACAATTCCAAACTATTAGTCTCATTAGTTTCTTTATTTCAACTTTTCTATAACTTAGTTAATTGGTAGGAGTTGTGTAATAAATATTTAATATTCTCAACTTATTTTCCGTCGGCTAGTTTAGGTTATATTTATTTCGGTACAAAGGAGTGCACTGGTAATAAAAATAAAGCTTTTGTAAAGAAGAAACAGCAGGAGATTGCAGTCACAGGTACCAGTGCTGAGGAAGAAGAAACTTTTTTTAGAATCAGATGTCAAGCATTGTTCAACATTTAACAAAATCACACCAGTCACACCATCAGCCACTGCGAACATTTTTTTCCAAGTTCACTGATGTTTTTTCCTGCTGAACAGTGAAATATCTGAAGAAGAGAATCGCACTTACATGTTACTTCACAAGTGTGTTTGGGAACATTTACTAAAAGGATGTGTGTGAATGCTGTGTGTGGATCCTCAAATATCCTATGCATTGAATTTAAAACAATCAATGTCATTTGCTCATCAATTAGTGAGCAAGTGTAATAATAATTGTGAACAAGTGTTCAATAAAGTTTCAACTAGCTCTAGTGTTCCTGTAACATAATCTTGTACTAGGCCACCATATGAAGTAAAAAAGGGAAAATTGTGGGTGTGAAGGTGTGAGGAAATAGTGAAGTAGGAAAATTCTGGATGCTTCTTTGCAAATAGTTAGGGGTTATTCAGCAATAGAGCAGTTTCAATGGTAATTGGTTTACCATCAATGAATGTTTCAACTTACAACTCTCGTGTTCTTGCTGTTATTAAAATAATGCAATAATGAAAGAGGAAATTTTGAGAGTTTCATATGCAGCCATACATGAAGCTTACACAGATGTACTACATTCAGTTAGTGATTAAGTTATAAATTTATCAGTATTGTACAATGGAACTTGGCATAAACGATACATCTCATGCCTACATCTCATTATGGAATTGGGAATTGTTATTGATACCTTGCCTGATCTTGGTACTGATATCATTTTATCAAAATACTGTGGCACTTATGAAAAGAACAAGAGCAAATTAGGAGAAAAAAGCTGTGAAAATAAAAACTTGAAAGAAATTCTTGATTTAAGTGGTGAGTGTCATAATAATTTTAATGAATCTTCAAATGCAATGGAGGTAGCTGCAATTGAGATATTGAGGAAGAGGATCCTGTCTCATAATTTTAGACATAATACTGTCGGATGGTGATGCAAAGACTTTCAATCACCTTGTGAAACTAAACGTCTATAGAGACAACTTTATTATTAGAAAAAAGAATGTATAAAACATGTGATGTAAAGATTTAAAATAGGTTTAAAAATAATCCAAGAATGAAAAGTGCAGGGTGTTATACTTGGTAAAAAACAAGGCAATTTTAATTTTGAATAGTCTTGTTTGGATAGTAATTTTGCATAGTCAAGTCAATAAAAGAAGAAAAGAAAAAAGATGTTGAAGGTGCAATGTATGCTTCTGGGCAATTTTAAAGAAAAAATTGTATTAATAAACTGTGTATGCGCAATCTTAAATTTTCATTTTCACTTTCCCAGTAATTCATTTTCCTTACATTCTCCCACATTTAAAAAGCTCCATCTCTACCCATTTAATTACCCATCTCCTCCATTTAATTTCAATCAATTAAATTAATAATTTAGGAAACTGTTAAGAGATTGTAGATTAATATAATTATGGCAGCATTTTTTGTCTAAAGCCATTACTTTTAGAATTAAAAAATATTTAGTTATTTTTAATTTATTTTGGAGTGATGGGCAAGACCAAAAGTAAACATTTTATTCTCAGATACTAATAAATATATTTTGAAAATAAAACATGATTATTTAAACATGTATAATAAACAGTTAATTAACATGCCAGTAAGATACATTAATTTATATGCTAATTGGGTTATTTTAATGTAAGTAACTTGTCTCGAGAGAGCACAAGGCTCAAATCGACACCAGTGGCGCAAGCTCAAGCTCTCCGATCGCTCGGGTGTCTTCGTATACGTTCATGGCTCCGCAATTTGCACTCCAGCCCGAGACAAGTCAGCGTGCTCTGCTGAAATCTTATCCACGGAACATCGATAATACCCAGAAAGCATTGCAATTTCGTGCTGCCAACTATTGCCACCGTGTTCCATGCGAGGGATAGTTATGCCATTGGTGTAACTGCGTTTGTAGAATGCATGAGATGCTTATACCATAAGGATAGCTTGACTCCACGGATACGGAGACCACGGGATATACCCTGTTTGTAGAAACGGCCCTGAGGCACCTCTCTCTGTACCATCGGAGGAGTTTACTCAGAGTTAGCCTGACCGTTGTGTCTGAAGCGATTCTGATTAGGAGGTCTTTCGGACTGCGCGGATTATTTATTTTCCTTTCCCTTAAACACTTGTACTACACCATCCATCACACGTGTCGGGAGACCAGTCAGGATCTGAGTTATTGTCACCAGAGGTGCCTCACTGGGGTGATATCTCGAGAGGGAAACACCCCGCAAGCCGACGTGAAGGTCAAGGTACAACATGAAAAATAACTTTAAGATGAAAGTATATTTCGTGTCAATTTTTGGCTAAAATAACGAATCTGTAATTATTTTTTACTACCACACTCCGTTTTCTCAAAAAACCACATTTTACCTTTTTAAGTATTGAGGGAGCAAGCATTTTTTTATTGTGTGCTCCACTGTTGCTGCCATGCAACTGCATGTTGCTCCATGTTGCTGATAGAGAGTTTTTTTTTGGTTTATTTCCAGGTGTTTTTACTCCTCGTGTGTTGCTGATAATGTGTTGATTGTAAAAAAAGTCTAGTGACCGTTAAGTTTGAAGTGTAGAAGTGTTGAAAGGACAGGTTTATATTACGTTCAGTGAATTATAATGTCGCTTCAGAGTACAAATAACCGGATTTATTTTGTTATGTGTGGCAAACTTACATTTGGCATCCTGGCTGGCATTTAAATCAGTGTACACAGGTTTACATGGAAATGAGGAAGATGAAAACAATGAAAGACTTCTTTGTGACTTGGTGAAATGCATTCGTGTTGTCGGTTTGCAATATGTCGGGAACTCCCATCTTGACTTCTTTCCTCAAAACTTTGGCGCAATTAGTAACGAACATGGAGAAAGGTTTCACCAGAATATCTCTATGTCCAAAAAGCGTTTCAGTGGACGATGGTATGAAAGTATGCTAGTTTAATACTAGTGAATGTGGCGTCCGCTGACGCTGTAAAATGTTTTTAAAAGTATAATGTCTGTTGAAAATTTCTTTCATACTTCATTTCTTTCATACGTAGCTTTGTTAAAATATGTTCTTAGAGTATCTGGCATTGGACTTACCAATGAATCATAATAGCTGTTAATGTTATACTCCCGTTCAAAAATTCCCAGCACTCAATAGCCTTGTATATTAACTCCAAACAGGATGTGAACTGGTAATACTGCAATTTCAAATTATAATCGATTTAAATACTTACAGGTGTACGCATGATGCTACAGCACAGCAATATTTTACATTTGTTTTCTAATATGAACATAAATGATCACCTGTAAGCTGTTCTGCGTTATTCTCTAATGCTAATATAAGATCAGTCTCAATTAGTTCGCAAAATTCTGTTGCAAAATATTCTACAAATACATTTGATTCCCCTGTGTTGCTTAACACTTCCATACTTTCCTCTATTTTAAGATTTTAAAACCTCACAAACTCGGCATGATTTTGTTCTGAAGGCGAATATATAGTTTTTGGAGCAAGAACAACATCGGCACCAAGAAAACCGTTTTTAAAATGGGTTTGGGATATCAGACACCCCATAAACACCACATTTTTTGGACTTCTTCGCTACTTTAAAAAAATAACGAATAAATATTTAATGATATTTTTATCAACGTATTTTTGGAAGAAGTGATGCCCACGTTATTTCACAACAATTTTATGACTATCAAACATGACTTATTTGACTCAAGCAGTGGGTCATATTAGTCCGAATATGGTCAATTTCACATTAAAACGATATAAAAAGACACTTTGAATTGGCCATAGCTCCGTAAATGTTTATTCAAAATACTTTTAATTTAGAAGAGATTGAAACTTTAAATCTCTATTTTAAAAACTTTTCTTCGCACAATTTAACTATTTCATTGCAATCGGTTAAATTTGCGTCCCGCGCCATCACTGATAACAAGCCTCATTTGAGTCGCACTTCTATGACAGATTTCTTTATTAACTATTAGGCTGTATCGTACATATTTGAAGAGACAAAAAACGAGTTTGGATGTTACTAGGCTTTAAACAATACTATATGGAATTTGGAAACCTATGAGCTAATTTTCCCTGTTTGTTTCGGTGCAACCAACAGTGCCCATTTCATCGTGCTGGCCGGCCTATGCCGGGTGCCACCATGCCCACGCTACTGAAGGAGGCACTTTCACTAACGCATTCTGAAAAAACGTACTTTCTTCGTTTAAATTTCTTCTACATTTCAAAACTCAGGTAATTATTTATTGATATTTCCACGTGCAAGCATCAGGTAACCGAAAATGTTAGCAGTACACGGCGCTGCAGATTTAGAAAACTAATACATTTTTAAATCAATTATTCATCTTCGTTGTTGCTTCTTTTTATATTAATAAGTATGTTTAAAATAGTATTAGTTTACGTGAATTTCAATTATTCTATTAATTTCAATCCTGGCAGACACAGAACGTGTACCAACTACACATAAGTACTGAACATAATAATTATGATTTCTATGCAATTGCGGATTTCAATTTTGATGTGATTCGAATTCTTTCTTGAGGCTTTACTAAACATCCTGATGACAGTTCTCTGAACGAGATTTTTTGGTGTGAAAAAATAAGTGAGAAGTAAGATCTCACAAATGCGTCACTTGTTGGAAGGAGTAGCACTTTCTACCTAGGATAGGATTTTTGTTTGCGAGCGTTAACTAAATATTTACTGTTTATTTGTAAGTTTTCTGGGTATAATTAGTTAACTATTGAACGTGATGTGTAATTTTGCAACTAAGAAGTTGTGTCTTCTGACAGAGGGTAATGCATTAATGTGTGTGCCTCCTTTAGTGGCGCGGTCCCGGTCGGCGCGCGCGTGGTAGACCAACGATGGCGACTACATGGACACTGTTGAACGCACCGAAACGAAGGGAAAAAGAATAACTCATGCCATTCAAACGCCATATAGAGTTTTTTAAAGCCTAGTAACTTCTAAATCCGTTTGTTGTCTCTTGAAATACGTTCAATACAGCCTCATAGTGAATAAAGAAAATAGTTTCAGAAGTGCGGCTCAAATGAGGCTTGCTATTAGTGATGGCGCAATTTTGGACGATTGCAATGAAATAGTTAAGTTGTGCGAAGCAAAGTTCTTAAAATAGAGATTTAAATAATGGGATTTAATCAACGCCACCTGCGTAGATCTATTTAGGTGGCTTCGGTTTAATTCCCATGATACAAAGATCGCAGCACTAAAACATGAAAGAACACGTTTTTGGCAATTTCGTGGAATCTTATGGCCGTGTCGGGAAATAAATTATCAGTTTCCCATCAGGGGACCGAGGACGCGTTCAATGACACTTCGTATGTCTCGATTGATGCACGGGAAGTGGTCAATCCGTGAGAGATGAATACACGCATGCTAGAGGAGTTTACTCAAATACTATATAGGGATTGCTGGTCTGTTATCAGGGACTCACCAAAAGATGCTTACAAGATAAAACGGCCAAAAAAATCATTTTAGTGTTTGTGTTTTCTATAATCAAGCCTACATTACATTTCTCGGTATCCAATTTGTATAAATATGAGAAGCGTGACTCCTAGAAAAGCTGTACGTGATGGACCGTTTAGATTCTTGTACTTGAATCAAGCACCTTTTGTTTATATAGAATCACATGGTTTCATCTAAAGGACAGAAACGTTTCAATTTTGTTGTACAATGATATCATCATTCAACGATGGATCAAAACCGCCAGTTTCAGGAATAAAACATTCACTATATTAACGGAAGTAACGATCAGAGCAGTTGACGGGCTCGGAGTTCAAGTTGCGGACGAGGACGCCCCGCAGCAGAGTCGCGAAGTCCAACATCGAAAACCCCTGCTATGAGGTAACTTTCGGTAACGAAGGACCTGCATAACAGTAACTATAATCGAAGGGTACCGCCTAACTATTCCAGAAGTAAATTAATTGGAGAGGTAAAAGGAACTTCCTTTTATTTGGTGGAAGCCAGAGTGGCCCCTGGTAGTATCCTGGTTCTAAACCATGCGAAGTTGGGACTGAAGCGAGCACGCAACACTAATTGTCGTGAAAATAATGATTGTGACAATAGTGCCTCTTGTACCACTCTTTCTCCACGTGCCTCTGTTACCCGTGAATGTAGTAAACAGCTACATTTTCAGAAACATTTACGCACAATGGTCTCTTTTGGTATTATTCAATATTTGTATCTTATTTTTTGGTTATTTTAAAAATTAATAATTATCTACACAAATCATCTTTGTTTTCGTTCTGAAGTTGTGCAACAACTCATTTTCGTGTTAAGAAACCATTCATTGCAGAATTTTAATATTTATTCTTTGAAATCTTTACTTGATAAGTGGTCGATCTTGAGGACTCGGAATCCTTCTTCATCATTCTCGTTAAGTGAGCCTTAGATGGATTTCAATTCCATCTGGATGTATTTGTTTCAACTGATTTTCTATATCATGTTAAGTAAAGGGCAATTTCTGGACGCGTTTGATGAGCCCAATCTTACAATTCAAGCAGAAATGAATGCGACATGCTTGTCTCTAGGCCA
>JAHLJT010000631.1:55608933-55743067 GCA_031308135.1 Acheta domesticus | reverse complement strand
TGGGGAGAAGTGAATTTTGTGCACGTTTTCATAATTCTGTGGTCTCTATCCTAAACCATATTTTAGTCGAATTTTGAATACAGAAAAGAGAGGTTTTTTTCGAGTTTTGTTGACAAAATATTCGCTCCTATATAATAAAATATATTTTCAAAGGTAAATTAGCTATAAATTCCTGCCCTGAACCCTCATGTTCTTCATGAAAGAATAATACTTTTGCCGCGATAATATGAAAAACGATCATTTGAATAACTATATTTCCCACTGAAATTCAGAAGACGTGCACAAATAATGAAGTTACATTTATGTCCAGAAGCAAAACAAGGGACCATTCAGCATTTGCTCAAGGATCAGGGAAACTGGACGAAAAACCTGATCGAGATGGGGGCCATCAACCCAGAAACTGTGGTACAATACTTGTTACAGGTTCTTTAGAATTATACAGTCCAAATGATAAATAATTACATTAACTATCATTGTTAAAATTAATTCTACTTTCCTTTTTGATGCTCGGTATAGTCTCGAATTGTATAGAAACAGTTATGCAGCAGAAAAGATTTTACTTGGGACTTAAACTTTTCTATTTAATTTAATCGTTTAATGTCTTCTGGCAAAGTGTTGTAGAGTAATGTACATGAATTGTATGTGAATTTTTTGTAGTGAGCTGTTGATACTGCCACTTGGTGAATATGATTACTACGTCGTGTGTTATACTTATAGACATCGGCGTTTGCTGAAAATATATTCCCGCCCTTAAGTAAGTCGTTTTTGACAAAAACTACTAATTCGTAAATCAGGAGACAAGGTAATGGTAAAATTCCTAGATTAATAAAGAGTGACTTACAAGAATCACGTGGGTTGGATTTGCTTATTATTCGTACAATTCTTTTCTGTAATCTGAAAGTCTGTGAGCTATAAGATGTGTTTCCCCAAAATATTATGCCATATCTCAGGCGGGAGTGAACATTGGCAAAATATACACAACAAGCTGTATGAAGGCTGACGGAATTTGAAAGAATTCTGAACGCGTAGCATAATGAACTAAATTTTGTGTTCAATTCATTTAAGTGGGCATTCCATTTGAGGTTTGACTGAATTGATAGACCTAAAAATTTTGTTACATTATCAGTCAATGGCACACCGTTCATTTTCAATGGAGTACAGAATTTTTTATTTGATATGGAAAACTGCATTGAACAGTTTTATTTTCATTTACTTTTAATTTGTTTTTACGGAACCAATTTGAAACGTCTGATATTGTACTATTTACGGTTTCTTTGTTGCAAAGAATATTTGTATCATCCGCAAAGAGAACTGTTCTTCCGTTTCGAATCGCTAAGGGCAAGTCATTTACGTATAACAGGAAGAGAATAGGACCTAAAATCGATCCTTGCGGGACTCCACGTGCAATTGGCAAAGAAACGGAAAGGTGTGTACATAAAGTTCCATCATTCCAGTAAGGTATTTCTACTCTCTGAGATCGTAGTTTAAGGTACGAACATAGCCAATCTAGAGCAATACCACGGATTCCATACGAAGGTAATTTTGAAAGTAAAATGTTATGATCAATGACGTCAAAAGCTTTTGAAAGATCTAAAAATATTCCAATAATTGCTTCGTTTTGATCCAATGATGAGGCAACATCCTTAAGAAAAGAAAAAATGGCTGTTTCCGTAGATTTTGATTTCCTGAATCCATGTTGGCAATTTGAAAACGCGTCGTGTTTATTGAGAAAGGTTTCCATTCGCACATAAAAAAGTCTCTCTAATATTTTTGAAAAAACTGACAAAAGAGAAATTGGCCGATAATTTTGAACTTCATTTTTGTTGCCTTTTTTGAAGAGCGGCTTAATCTTAGCTGTTTTAAAAATATCTGGAAAAATTCCGGTGCATAAGGATGCGTTAAATATGTGAGTTAACGGGTGTATAATGCTGGCGCGCACGTCTTTTAACAAACAATCCGGAAATTCATCTAAACCGGCCGAATATTTATTTTTAATTTACCGATTATTTTGAGAATTTCATAGGAAGAGGTTTCGGAAACGAACATAGTGTCTAAGATTTTTAGGGAAACGTCAGATGTTGAATTTTGTGGCTGAAAACCCTTAGTGAGATCGACAGCAATTCTCGAAAAGTATTGGTTAAAGAGACTAGCCACTGTTGCCGGATCGTTCACATCTCTATCGTTATCTTTTAAAACAACATTCTCTACAAGGTTTCTAGTTGGTTTGGTCGCATATTTTACTATATCCCACATTGATTTTGTTTTGTTATTTGAGTTCAAAATATCCTGATCGTGTTTCATGATTTTAGCCTGCCTTATGACTTTCTTAACAATTATTTGTATTTTTTAAAGTACAGGAGGAAATCTTGAGATACGTTATGATGCTTAGAAATGAAAGAAAGAACTCTTTTGTTTTTACATGATGTTCTAATCCCTTGTGTTATCCAAGAATTGTTTTTGCGTGAAATATTTAATTTTCTTTTCTGAAGAGGAAAGCAAGTGTTAAAATGAAATGAAAGCGTTGAAAAAAAAAGAATATTATTTATTCGTTTGTATCAATAGTATTATAAACCGCGTCCCATGACTCCTGCAGCAAGTAATCAATGAATAATTTTATTTTACTTTTAGAAAACACTCTACTCATACGTGTATTATTTATTGTGTCATTGTTCGCATTTCGTATAACCTTCAACCTCTCACTCTACTCTTAATCTGTTTCAAGATTCCACTGCCTTTCGAGTTGTTCTCGCGTAACTCTTTCAGTTATGTCTTAACATAGTATTGCCAGATTCACACGCTCATTCCATTTTTCCTTCTTAAACGTGTTCTTGGCAAAATTAGGTGCTGTTTTCAATGTTTTTAACAAGGTCATTGCTTACGTACTGGGACAATTTTATTATGACTAATTCTCGTATTTTCCATAATGTTTGCGATTATCGAGAGACTGTTTTCATATTCGTTTATGAATACAATCGGCGTTTTGATCTTACAGTCTAAGGTGTTATTTTTGCAACATAAGTGTGGAAAGTTCTTATTATTTTATTTATTAACTTCTCACGATTGGTTGTACATATTCTAGGTGTGTTTCTCCTTTAGATTTTTTTTACGTATCCTGGCATCCAGTCATTCTCTATGCATTTCATTTGCTGCTCAACTTCTCCCCACAAAATATCTAACGTTGATATTTTTTTGTTCGAGATAGAGACAGCAATTTTTCTATTTTTAATATACAGCGGATTGGGAATTTGCTTCTGACCATGACATTGACCATGTCCGTATTTGAAATATTGACAGAAACATTGGCATTTCAGATGGAAGCAATGGAACAACAAAGAATTGTCTGGTTGTAATGTGGAAAGAGTAGGACAAGTTCGAAAAAATTGAACTATTAGAATTTAAAAGAATTTGGAGATGTAAATGAAAATTACGACTTAAGTTATATTACTAAGCGCACTTGATTTGAGCACAAAAATTGAAGAAAAACATTAGAGTCATTTTTGTCACAAATAGCCTACATGTCAATATATATACTAACTTTGGAAAGTCTTCTTAAATTATTGTTTGTCTGTTAAGTAAGTTAAACGAATACTATTGTATCGCAATGAACCTGAAAACCTCACGAAACGTCTTTGAAGACTGTCACGAAATTGTTTGATTCTGACTTTAACTTGATGTGTGATAAACTAAAAACATCTACAATCTCTTGGATATCTCATGGACAGCGTACTAGCTTCTGGTAGTTGATTGATGATTCCTGGCGCGTGTGCAGCTAAGGTCAGCGAAGGTCCCGTAAGTCTAGTACATGTTGTATAGCGGGAGGTGGCGGTGATCTTTCACGGCTGGAGAGGCGCCGACCTACGTCGGCTGGCGGGGATTTTTCCGACCAGGTATCTCCCACCGCCCCGGCCGGGACACGCTCTAACATTAACCTCTTGACCGGTCTCCCCGCTTGTGTGGTAGTGTAGTGCACGTAAATGTAAGAGCGTGTAAGGGGTGAGGATAGGAGAAGAAAAAGGAAGGTAAGATCGCGCGCGGTCCGTTGCCCGTTTTTTTTAGGTAATTGCTCCAGCATTTGCCTGGTCTTGAAATTGAAAATTAAATATTTTAATTTGCTCATTAAGGGAGTTTTTGTGCCAATTCACTATTATAATGCCCATTACCCTGCCTAATTTTGTTTTTAAGTGCCTATTTCCGTGCCTATTTTCAAGTGTTTAATGCCTGCATGTCCGAGCTCTAGAATACGGTGTAATGCAAGCTATCACAATATATGATAAAGTATTATGATAATGAACTGTATACTTATCCATCTATCAATAATAAAGGGAAGAAAAAACCACCACCGCAGCCGCTGTCGCCTTCCCCACCGCCGCCTCCACCAGCCACGTCGACCGCCAACCTGCCGCCTTTCCCCTTCCCCCTGCCCCCGCCCACGCCGTGTCTACCCCCGCCGCCGCATCGTCGTCTCCGCCGTCGTCGTCTCCGCCGCCACTGCCACCTCCGCCGCCGCCGCCGCCTCCGCCGCCGCCGTCTCTATTGCCGCCTCCGCCGCCGCCACCGCTGCCGCCGCCGCCGTCTCCACAGTTTCCACCGCCGCCACTGCCGCTTCCGCCTCCGTCACCGCCTCCGCCTCCGCCGCCGCCTGTCTCTGCCACGGGCTCCGTTGCCATCGCCCCCACGCCGCCTGTCTCTGCCAGGGGCGCCGCCTCCGTCGTCTCGACCTCCGCCGCCGCGGCGCCGCTTGCCTGAGGTCGCGCCGCGCCGCGTCGTGAGGCGTCGCGCTCGTGCCCAACCCGACGGACCGGTCGCCACCGGAAGTTTGCTCAGTCCCCCTGTCCCCCTGCGCCCCGGCGTGGCACGCGTGGGACTGCGTGGAGTGCGTGGAGGTCGAGGGCTCAGGGGTGCCAACGCTGCCACCTTGGCCGCTCCCCACGCCTCTCGATCTGATTATCGCAATGCGCAAATCGTAGGCGCCATCGCCTTGCAGACTGGTTGATGAGGAGGTACGGAAGAGCTTGGGGCATTGACGGGGAGTCCAGGGGAAACAAGTTTTACAATGTATGCATTCGAATAATGTAACATGTTTTATTTCCTGGAGATTCATTGTTTCACGTAATAATACATGTTACCATTACTTTTCAAGGAATAGTTGACGGAATCTTTTCACAGGTCGCAAATAACCATCTCATTCTCAGCAGATAAAACACAAACTCTGTGGAAGTACGCAATGGGGAGAAAAAATGACCTTGGAGATTTTCCTGCATAAGACATTGAAAATATATTTGGGAATGTACTTAGGAATTGCCCATTACCACCATAAAGAAACTGGAAGTCCTTGGAAATTAAAACAACAAAACTCTCTTTACAATCAGAAAATAAAATATTCGTTAACGGCTGCGTTCATTTCATTTTGCAAACACACGTAATGAAAGCAAATTTAACATGGAGCTTTTACAGTTCTGTAAAGCCTATTGTTCACTCCAATCACAAATAAATTCTTTTAGTAAACCTAAGTTTGTAAATGCAACTTTTCAACATCATTCAAAATCATTAATGAGTTTAGTAACATAATTTCCTCTTGCAGACCATTGAACTTGGACACTCGCTGGAATGCTGTTGGACGATATCGCGGGTCCGCTGTATCGGACAGGTGTGGGAAGGCTGTGAGCGCTCTTTGGTTCCTTCGGTTGGCGACAGAGTTCGGTTCCTTCGGTTCGTTGGCCGACTTTGGTTCGTTCTCAGGAACGTCCCGGGCATCTCTCACTCCCAAGACATCAGACGGTTCTCGCCTAACAACTTCCCCCTCCCCTCGGCTCTTTTGATTTATGCATTGAACGTCAAATCCCCGTGCAGACGTTTGTAAGGGGAAGGGGTGGATGGAGGAAAAGCTACATTTAATGTTCAGAAGCAAAGTCACGGACCATCTTTGCATTTCCTTAAAAGCATGGATAAAAAAGAGCGAGAAGAGGTCAAAGACCCTACAGAAATTAGTTCTCGCGAACCCGAAACAGCCACCCTCTACGAGGCAGGGCGACAAGGTAAAGTATCAGAAATAGCTCTCACTTTTAATCAACATTGTTAGTAAAAAGGTATAATGTAAGCTATCACAAGATATGATAAAGTATTATGATACTGAACTATGTACTTATCCATCTATCAATAATAAAGAGAAGATAAAAACCGCCATTGCCGTTGCTCTCGCCTTCCCTGCCACCGCCGCCGCCGCCGTCGCCGCCGCCATTTGCTTTACATAAACTTTGCGAATTGACTATCTGTGTTCAACGGAAACAACAAGGTCTTTGATCATTTATTTATTTAGCGTCAAATAATAATGGATGAGCCCTAGGGTGGCTCATGAGCAACGTACTAGTTTCACGTACTGTGGTCCCGGGTTCGATTCTCGTTCTGAGCAAAAATTGAGTTGTAGCTTTCCTTTAAAATCGTCTCAGTTAATATAGCTGTGTAACGAAGAAATGCTCAGGCATGCAGAGTTTGCTGGTTACAGTGAATAGAATTGATCATGTTCGCCACATGTCTCTCTTACCACATAATCGTGGGAATTAACTGTGTCCAGGCATGGGGAACACAGTTAATTACCCGGCAAATCGACCCGAAAATGCCAAATACATAATAATAGTTGAACTGTGTACGGAGAGAAGTATGATCTGAACACGTTTTTCTGAGCTCCAGAATCTCTACGCCCGCTCTTTTACAGCCATAAGTTCATTTGAATAAAGATATCAACAGGAATTTTGTAGAAATTTGATAACAAAAAATATTCGCTCCAATTTAATAAAACTATTGTTTAGGTAACTGTAGCATTACTGAAACATCAAGCATCGGCATTATCTATGAAGTATTAATTGGCATCACTAATGATGAATAACAGCAATGTACTACATTACTACGTAACTGACAAAATAATATATGTTACCTCCAACTCGACTTTTTTCCCTGGGGATATCTACGAGTACATATGACCAAAAGTTCCAAGTCACCTTCAGAGTCTTCACAAGCGTGTGTTATCTGCGGAAGATCTGCTAGGCACGTAGACATAACTGCTGTGCTCAGTGGGTTTTACGTAAGAACGAATGATGATTTCAGAAACTTAAAGAATTCTAAAGATTAGTTGAAATTTGAAAGATAAAAGGGTAATGATTTATCTTCCCGAATCTAGAACCTTTTTGAATTCAAGTATTCCAAAGCTCTTCCTTGGGTTTACAATTTTTCGGTGTATTAAGTAATTGATGTAGCGATATGTGAACCAGATTTGTCACCAAAAATTGAGTCGGTGATTTAAAAAGAGAAATATGTCCTTGTTCCGTAGACCTGAGAAAAAACAAACTAATAACATCCACAGTTGGCATTTGCAAAATTTATGTTCTACACAAAAGTTGTAGAACTAGTCTTTATTGATTGGTTGCTCTATTCTAACTTCAAATTTGCATTTATGCGATGTACATAACTGTTTTTTCCCTTGGATTTATTATCTTGGAAATAATTACGAAATATTCAAAAACTTTTTATTTCAATAATTAACTTTGTTCAAAGAATTGGTCACCCCAACCGAGATTCCAACCCAGGTCTTCTGCTTTACGCTCAGTTGCTCTAACCATTATGCTATAGATAACCAATAGTTGGAATAGTTTCACAGGCCTGATATATTGCCCATTATGACATTATATATAATTGTCATCACCCATTCACCATTTTTGGACGCAATTATATTCTCGGAAATACATTCCATAGAAATAAAGAAATACAACTTGTGACCATGTAAGAACAATTGTATTTTAACTTTGTTCGAAGAATTCGTCATCCGAGATTCGACTCCGCTTCTCCTGGTTTACACTCTGTTACTTTGACCACTAAGATATTGAGACGACCTATTCTTTTTAGCAGTTTCACAGGACTGATCAAGCACGCAGAACAAAGAGACCTGGGTGCGAATCCCGGTGTTCATTATCAATTCAGGGTGACCAATTCATTGAACAAAGTTAATTATTAAAATACGTTTCTTACTCAGTAACAGTGTACAACTTGGATTTCTTTACTGTTACGGATCATATTTCCAGAGTAATTGCTTCCAAAAATGGTGACAGTATGGTGACAATTATATATTCTTTTTATTTCTTTATTTTTTGACTTCTGTAACAATATAGTCGTAGAATAAATATATAATGATGTGAATAAACTTAATGTGTTTTATGGACATGAAAAACACCTTTACTAAAGTAATAATATCGGCATCGAATATCATCGATTTCCACTTGAGTCTGTGGCTATGTCAAAACATTCTGGTAGAAGATATTCATGTGTGATGAATTTTATTATGTTTTTGAACATCGGTTATTTTCTTTCCGTTGATTGGAAAAACGGCCAAAACATAAACTTTCTTGAAAGAAGAATCTGGACGTGTCTTTCCTTTCGCCAATGTGAATTAGTACTTGATAAGCCCATCAATATATGTACTTACGTGCCACAAGGTAACCAAAATATTCTCTATCATACGTTAGCCGCTTTGCTTGGAAAGAGTCACCTGAGACTCACAATGAGGACTACCAGGATGAGGAAGAGTCTTGGTTATTTTCTTAAAGTAGGTTTTTGTCTATTATGTCCTCAGTGTCTACAACTGTTGTTATGAAGCATTTTATCGTTTCTGAGCTTATTATACTAGTTCTTCTGTGTGAGGATCAGTAACTATTCCTAGACTGATTTCTCTTTTCCAGATATTAGAATTTTTAGCTGTCAGTAGAACACATACTTTAAGCTGGAGAAGCTTCATTTTTACCCTGACCCATATCTTGAAGAATAACAAAAAATGTATAGCCTATCTCAACTCTTTTTACAAAAAAGTGAACTGATTTCCCTTTTAATATCACCGATTCAATTCAGGAAAAGAGCGAAAACGATTTGCAAAATTTGAGGATTCCATTGTTTCACCTTGATTGTGACAGTATTATAGCTTCGAAATATGGCTTGTCGAATTATTAAGTCATTAGTAATAGTTATACGGCAATAGTCACCTCTCTAGTTATGAGGTCACGTGCAAAGCACGTGATTCGAGGCGCTGGGGGTCTTTGGGGGCCAAGTGAAGACGGATGGGCGCGCAGCGTCGCGACGAGATGAGACTTTGACGTCACTTCACAATGCGCTTTCGGACACTCGGCAGTTACTTATGTAACTAGTATAGAAAGCGAGTCTTTGACGTATGAATGAAATATTGGACATTTTGAAACGAGTACGCCAAAGACACTTTCGCACAAGTTTGCTTACATTATTGTTACTTTCTCGCACTTACTTCGTTCGAAATCTTATGAAATCGTGCTCCGGAAATGTCGAATTTTCAGCAGAAAAAGTCTTATTACCGGACCCTGTTAACAAAAAAGTGGATAAATCCTATTGCTGTATATAGTAAATTTATTCTTCTATACGTGGTGTACTCAGAATCCATGTTTTGTTGGTACTTGATAACGAAAACGATTGACGACAAAACGTGTGTCTGATGATGAGATTGCAGGAACCACATGGATGGCATTAGCTTATTAGTCGAATTTTTTCTGCATAAATCTGGAGCCCCTTCCTATTGGATGAGCTTCTCTAGCATATGTCATAAGTCAGGCGGGGATGCAAATTTGCAAAATACAAGCAACGAGCTGTAAAAATGCAGAATTAGAAAGAATTCTGAATGCGTAACATAATGAACATGATTTAGTGTTTAATTCAGTTACGTGGGAACTTTATTTGAGGTTTTAATGAATTGAGAGACCCGGAAATTTTGTTACTTTTTCAGAAATCCCTTACCCACTTCAGTCCTTTTCGAAATTATTTTTTACTGCATCTCCCTTTAATGATTAATTTCAATTATACTTACGTATAGAAAAAGTAATTATTTTCAACTTTATTTAGACATTAAAGTTTATGTCGAAAGGTAATTCCAAAAAAGTTTATTTTGAAATACGAAAGTTAAACATATATTTCTTTATTACATAAAATTGATCCGTCCATTCTTCTGTTACAGTACATAAGTATATTTAATTTTATTAATTTTTAAACGTGATTCATGTGCGGATTTAATCACACTTTTTCCTACACTCAAATGTGTCTTTATTCGTATCGGGATTAAAGTAACCACAGAGTAAACAAAAAAAGAAAAATGCGACATTCATTAAAATTTTAATGATTAATATCATGAATGTTTGTTTATATATTTATAGTGCAATTATTTAAATTACTGATACTCAATTCTGAAATATTTATTTTTTCTTCAGCGCTTATTTCTAAGCTCAAAGACGTCGCAGTATTCGTAATTGCTGTGTTCTTAATTAGTAGGGAGCAGATTTCTGTGACTTCGCATATTTTTCCCCTTGCTTCCGGGCATAGATAAGTGAAATTTTTTGACATTTGGTAAGAATTGGTTGCTATGTAGATTCACATGTTAGTACATATTTGTGTATATTTGGCCAATTTTTCCTATTGGTGCATATTCCTTTAAATATAGGAACATATTTTTCACATTTCGTTAGAGACGTATCTGAAGAACATTTCATATTTTCATAGAATCTATTAATTTGTGTGCATTCTTGATTAGAAAGAGCTTGTCACCGTTCGAGTTTTTTCTTTTCACAAGACGATACACAAGTTGTGCAAATATAGGTTATTTCTTGATATATTTTTTTGACCCGACAGAAGTAATGAAACAATACATACAATGTACTTCATGAAGCTGCATATTTACTTCATTTATTTCTCCCGCGAAGTATACTAGGTTATATGGAGGCGTTATTTTAATAGTGGTACACTCCAATTTTTTGGTAAATTGAGTTAACTTCATTTTCAGGTCCGCGCAAGTGTTTCTGAAAGTGATAGAATTCCATGTTCTCTCTGTGAGCGACATAGCGCATCACAATAAAAGTGAATCACAAAGATTGCAATCTATTTATTTTGATAGTGGTTCAACTCCAGTGGTACGGCATGTGGTTTTTTTACAAGTGTCGTGATGAGTGATTTTCGAGATATTGTGTCGACAGCGATTTGATGATAAAGAGTTTGATTACGATTTGTTAATAGGAACAACAAAAATAATATAATTATATCGCAGATTTATTTAACACAGAAATTAAACTTAATGGTCTGTGTGTTAAAAGATCTGCATAAGTCTTTAACAAGAAGAAAGAAAATAGAACAAACTTGTGTCTGTAACTAGATAAAAATTAGATGGATTAGATTTGTCAAACAGACGTCTTTTATAAATATGTTAAAGTAAACCTTAAATCAAGACATTGGTTTCTACTCAGTACTCTTTCAAACCTCAAGTGGATGAGGAAGAACTAAGATTTTCAAAAACTTAAATATGCCGCTTAATCACAGCAAAGGATGCTTAATGAGAAGAATCAGGATATGCTTGATTTGTTTCCATTCATTTCAAGTATTAATCATTTTTATTTCACTGATCTCTAGAATCACTATTTCAAGAAGATGAAGAAAACTGAATGTGTCTCAACAGTAACATTAAATTAATATTTAATTTGTTCTAATAAATCGATATTGTCTTCATTTCCAACTTTTCTTAAAACGACTTCTACCGATTTGGCTTACCAACCTCATTTTTACGATGGTGTTTATCCCTCCTTTACACTTCCTATATTCCGCGAAGCACACAGTATGATTATTCATATAATCTTCAGACAAACAAGTAAATATCTTATACGAGAAAAAACACACAATTTTTTGTCTAACTCCATCCCCAATTTTTTTATAATCATTTAAATTTAAAGTTCAATATCTCGAAATTAGTGTCAATGGAGTTGTACCGCTATTAAAATAACGCTTGCAATTTCAAGCTGAATTTTCGCGAAAACTACTAGCTCTTTCAAACAAATGTCCTTGACCTTGAATGAGCTAATTTCTTAAAACAGACTTCGTTTGGAACAAAAATCTAACTTCAATTTTGTAGTCCACCAACCTCATTTTTATGGTGGATAACTCCTCTACACCCCCAATATTCCGGGAAGCACACAGATTGCTTGTTCATATCATCCTCAGACAAACAAGTAAATATATTATTCGAGAAACTCACACAATTTTTTGTCTAAATCCATTTCGGACATTTTTTGTAATCATTTAACTGTAGAGCTCAATATCTCGATACTAGTGGCAATGGATTTGTTCCACCATTAAAATAACGTCCTCCATATTGTGTTTGCACAAAAATATATATTTTCATGCTTCTCCTGAATTTTGTCAAAAAAGATATATACAGGAAATTAAATAATGTTAATTTTAATTGCATATTAAAGAACATATTGCAGAATTCTGATGTCATAAATGCATGTTTTTAAAAGAATATTTCAAGATTTTTAGGGCATAAAATTCCTCTCCCTGTTAATTACGCTTTTGACGTCCAGGATCTTCTGGGCATCTCGAATTTCATTTTATAAAGATTGATCAATGTACCCTTTTACAACATAATTTGGTTTCCAATCTCCTTGTCTTTTAATAATAACGTAATAAATAAGCCCCATTTGCTAAGAAACTAGCAGACGAGCTCCAAAAGTAATGGCCTGTATACACACTATGATTTAGTAGGTTTAAAAATTTTACTATCATCATAAGCATCATTCTAAAGCACTTTTTTCATACTGGTTGTACAGAATATTTTTGATTGCAAAAGTTAACAAATAAATGCTTATTACTTGTATTAGGTGGACGTAATAACACGTCCTTTTTCACCATCGGCAATAATTGAACTCCATTTTCTTAACAAAAGTGAACATTCGAACATCCCGTAGGTGTTTTAGTAGTCCGAAATTTTTACTAAAAAACCGCGACTTTTTCCTGCTCATCGTCAATGGTCAATTCGTATGATTCATTCATTCTGCATCCATCAGTGATTCCCATTATCATTACAACATTGTGATTGTTGACCTTTCTAATAACGAAACAAGACTTGATCGTCTTTACGCTTCTTGATATTTTCCGTGATTGTTCATTGTACTTTTCTGATAGTGGAATTTCAGCAAATTTGGCCGTTGAGTTATCGAATCACCACCATTCCATACTTATAGTAACACTGGTAAATGCAATCGTCATTCATTCACAGACCACACACGCACACGAAACAAATTACCTAAGGCGCTTCCTTTAATATTACCTTGATATTCCAAATGTTTTTACTACCCAAAAACCCCTTCCAATCGTTTCTTCTTTGCGTTCGTGCAGAGTCAATTTTTTTCTACCTAGTCCAAATCTACACTGTTTTATGATTGGATAGAACTTTTTAAAAACTAACTTCATTGTTCTATTTTATTTACAGCATATATTTTATTGCACTCATATCTCATTTCAATTGGACTGCTTATAATTTGGAATTACGCTGGTAGGTTTAAATATTGACACTCATAGGTAAGTGATTCAACATGATTTGTCTTCTTTGACAATCGTACTCTTTGACGATAAATCATAAACGACGGTATGTTTTCAAACCTTAATTACTAAATTAAATGTTCCTTGACACAAGCAGAGATTCAGCCATGTATATGACAACATTACGTATACATCTCTTCTATAATGCCTAAACATCTGCTTCTTTTAAAAATACAAGTCAATCCGAAGTTGGATATTCTTCCTATTTTTCAAATGAGTATGTTGGTATGCTGTTTAACTTCAAATAACAACTTTATCGTTTGATTTGAGAAGCATTGTTGAATTTCGTGCAGTTGCTTTGCAGTGGCATGAGTGAAAATATTTGTTGGGGTCATAGCGACACCATCACGCCAGTTACGCAACTATGTTTGAAATGGCGTCTTCATAGAAGACTGTATTTTGGGCTGACGCGGACCATGATATCGATATCTCTAAATGGTTAGAACTGGAGAATGATTACAATGACACTGAAGACATACAAAATGAGAATGACTGTGAAGGGAAGAATTCTGGGAATGCTGGCACCTCATCTTGCCGAACCTCATAGGAACGTCACACTCTTGAATGTGCAACTACCTAGAGAATTTTGTGGAACCATCTCAAGAATATTGAATAAATCTATTCCTGGTCATCCACAAGAAACCAGGAAAATGAAGCGATGCCCAATATAGGGCGGAAAAATATGATCGAAAAAGAAAATTGTTACACATCTTTCCGCTCAATGTGTCACGAATGTCAGGCAAATACATGAAAGGAGTGACTCTAAGTCTATTTTTGCTATAATGTTGTTATTTTATTATTAAAAATGTGTATCAGAAATTGATAATACGAAATAAATAAGGCATTAAAAATGTACAGGTAAAATCTGGTTTTATTTATAAGTATTTATCAGTAATGTCACAAAAAAGTTAATTATTTTTCACTTCAGTAAGAAATATATTAAATGTGAATTATTTTATCTAAATTGTTTTGAAAATCCTATAAAATTGTGACTAAATAAATAGTTCAAATTGCATTACAATTTTCATAATGAAATGAAAAAAGTCATGGAGTCAAAATGTCACCACGACGCTGGTTATGTAACAAAAACTCACCATGTCAGTTAAGGGTTAAAAGAAAACATTCGAGATTTCTTCGTAGATTGCAAGTTACACTGCCCGAAGACATCATGTACAAAAAAGAGGGGGAGGGATCGTGATGACTAAAGCTGAATGAAGTCGAAATTTTGCCTCCAAAATTGCCCGTATTGAGGAGATTGCAGATCAATAAATAGAAGCATTGTGCTTTTGTTAGTCTTGGGACTGTTGATTGCATTCTCTGCAAACTTTTTGTGATAATTGAAATTATTGAATTAGTTCATTGATTATATTGATACTGAACTAACTGAATTAGTTCAAGGAAGGAATCCACTCCTATACTATAAAGGAATCTAGTGTGGATAAAAATACCCTTGCATGACCTAGAATTAATGCATCTACTTTTTGAGAAATATTCCTCTCCTAAATGAATGGATGACATATCTAAGTTCAACTGTTGTGTATGCTTGTTGTATATTGCAAATGTATGTAGGCGTATTGCAAGGTTGTATAGCTGTGCATTATAATGTAATACTAGGAAAACCCAGCAGACTTTGTTCTGCCCTTTATCTCCCTCTTTCCCCTTCCATCTCCCTTTCTCAATCTCTCCCTCCTTCCCTCACCCCGTCCCTGACTGTCTGTCTCTTTGTGTCTCTGTCTCTGCCGTTCTCTGTCCCTCTCATTCATATTTACTTGCAGATTCTGCAGGTCTCGGAGCAGGTGAGGTAATATCGGGAAGCGCCGGCCCAGCAAAAATGTAATAGAATGTTCGAGAAAAGCTCATTCTGTAGATTACGGTGTGAGAAACGTTTCTTTGAGGCATTTGGCCTCAATATTTTACTTTTTAAGGCGCTAGAACGCCTTGTTTAGGAATTATTTAACGATATAGATTCAAAATGCTGCAAAGTGTGTTGCGGGTTGCATTTGATGTGAATATTTAGTTTTGTTTTACAGCGCCATGTAGTGGAGTTACAACAGAATTAACAGCACGTAAACCTTCTGGGTGGAAAAAACGAGTAGAAGTACCAACTTTCATGGACATTGGTCCAACGGTGTCCGATTTTAGCTCTTTTATATACAGGATGAGTCACGTAACTTTAGCACCTCCTGTAACTTTTGCACGGTTGAAGATATTGCAATACAGTTTTCACGGAAGTGAATGAGAGAATGGGGCTAATTGATACGTGCATTAATTTCTATTTTATCACTTGTATTTTACGAGATTTTTTAGGTAACTTTGTTTTTTCAAATAGAACTATACATATTTTTTCAGTCCACCATAACGAGCGTAAAAAGACAAATCCAATGATGTACATATTGTCATATGTTAGATAAGCATTTTTTTGATTAATTTTTATTTTTGCGACTGGGGTTTAACGGACATTTTGAATAGTCCACTACACAAGGTCACGCAGCGCTCCACCAGCACACGTGCGCCCGGGGAAAGGAAGGGAAGGAAAGGGATCTTATTTGAAAATACGAAACATAGTATTCCAAATATTCACAAAACCATTGCAGTTTTTTCCTGAACTGTGCTTTCCATTCCTCCGCATTTTCAGATTTTCGTCTTTCTTTGATTGAAGGAATTAAAGGATGGAAAATAAGGATCTGTCATAAGTTTGTATCGTAATAAAATTGTTTATAACTTCAACTCCATTTAATGGGGTTTCATAAGGTAAGTATTAATGGGATCTTGAAACAAAGCACAATAAGAATAAATAATTAAAACTGTACAAAAAAATTGCATATTTTGAGCAAACAATTTCAATGTTAATAAGAATATAATAATAACTTAGGGATAGAAATACTCATATTTCAATAAATACTACTTAAGACAAATCTGTATTTTCAATCCCTAAGAAACACAAAATATCTGAAAATGGATCAGGATGGAAAGGAGAGTTCAGGAAAAAAGCAACAGTTTTGTGAATATTTTTCGTATCCTAAAGTACTAAAATCCCTTCCCTTCCCCGACCCTGCGTTTGCTGGGGGAGCGCTGGGTGACCTTGTGGGGCTGACAGTTACAATGAAAATATCCGTTAAACACTAGTCGCAAAAAATCACAATTACTCAAAAAAATGCTTATCTAACATATGACAATATTTATATCTTTGGATTCGTCTTTTTACGTTTGTCATGATAGACTGAAAAAATATGTATAGTCCCATTTGAAAAAAACAAAGTTACCTCAAATATCTCGTAAAATACAAGTGATAAAAGAGAAATCAATACACATATCAATTAGCCTCATTCCCTCATTCACTTCCGTGAAAACTGCATTGCAATATCTTCAACCGTTCAAAAGTTACAGGAGATGCCAAAGTTACGTGACTCACCTGTGTCACGTAATATATATATATAAATATTGCAAAAAGTACTCCCCCTTTTGATGCCCCACACGGGGCTGCCAATACAAAAGTACCCACGGGACTTCCTCTGGATTCTCTATCTATCTGACGTTACTACCGAATATTACTCTGCTAAATCCCGTGATTGCAAAAATTTATGGGTCGTGGGCGGTGGGTGCCTCCGTACGGACCAGGCTGAAAACAACATTCAAAACAACAACAGTTTCCAGGAAATATGCTACTGAAATCAAACACGGTGTTTCCTTTTAAACATGAAAACAAAACTTTAATCAGCGTTTCTTTTAACTGCGGCAACAATGTAAATTTTAATATAGGTGCTCTTGGCGTGATTGTTACGATTCGCTCTGTTTTATAAATCACAATTAATTCTTATGCTACTCTTTATTTATCATTGACCAGCTGATCATGAATGATAATTAATTAAAGGAATTCCTTGTAGCAATTGAATTTTATTAATATTGTGCAAAATCTCGTACGTACGTACTTATTCTATACTAATACACAAAAAAATGAAATTCATTATCCTTGCTTAGTATTTGTTAAATCGTTCTTATCTGGATTAATGTTACTTTTGACTATTCAGTTCCGTAATCTCCATTACTGTTCACATTATTGTTAAAAATCGCGAAACCAGCTTGGATTCATGAATTACGTCGCGAACGTTTGCTGATGCGCCACTTTCCTGTGTTTGTTGTTGAAGAACCGCGCCGTTGCCACTTCCCTCGATGTACACGCGCCTCCTCGCGTGCGTTGCCGTCGGGTCTGTTGAATCTCGTGCGGCTCGTCTTCTTCAATTAATCTCCTTCCGTGGAAAATCCCATAAATTTCCAGAATGTCCCATTGAAAAATCACTAACAAAATAACATAAACTTCTTCTGTCTTCAATACGAATACGTCCCGTTTTACTACACGTTCACACAGTTCTTAACTGAATGCTCGATCACCACAAAAAAATTACAAGTCCCAAAAATAATTATGAATTTTGAATCGGACCGACGTGAATTCGATGTGCTTCCCACGGTTTTCAGAACCCAACTGTCTCAAAAACTTGCGTCGATTTAACACAACACCTTTGTTTTTCAAAAAAATGCCGACCACCTTCTTTCGCTTATTCTCATTGCTCGTCTAGAAAATTTTCTCAAAATGTGCAATTTTAAGAGTTTCGAACGGGTTTCGGGTTCATTCGCTTCGTCATGCATCCAATGTCATGATTATCTTGTTAAAAGTGTCGTTTTCATAACTATTTATAGCCGAAAATCGTGGATTTCTATGTTGACGTTAGCAACATGTCTTCGTTTGTTTCTCATCTTCTTACGTTTTAATATTTATTAATAATACATTCCCCCAGTGTTCTAAAATTCAGAAACCAGTTCTAAATTCGGCCGAAATTATCTTCCAATGAATCCCATTATCTCTCATTATTTAATTCAGTGTTTCTTCTTGAAATTTAATAAATTCCGGTTTGATGCTTCTTGAACGTACGAATGGTTCTCTTTCCGAACTCGTTTTTCTGTGATTTTAAGCGAACCCGCTAACCGATTCGTGTTCAAACAACATGTAACAACTATCCCACGACATTGCCTCCTATTTACTTGTAATAGTCACAAGGTTTTCTGTACAATTTCTCACAAACCCTAAAAGTCCAAAATTGTCCACTTCATTTTTAACACGCGATGCCTTCTTTTGTTGCTCTGGTCTCGATTATCGGACACACTTTGTGTCCACCATAGCACTATTATCTATGTACCTTCTAATGCATACATTATGTGTCCACACAGGACTATAGCGGGTGCATTGTTTACTCTGTGGCCACTAATAGTTCTCAGAGATGCCTCATAATATTAGAAATATTACAATATATATATATATATATATATATATATATATATATATATATATATATTGAAACGCTAACTATCAAATTGATATAACGCGATTTTTAAAAAAATCAAATCAAATCAAATCAAATTATGTTAACTATTGTTTATGTTTCCCAACTAAACCACTCTTGTCCAGCTTCTCATACACCACCACCATGCTAGTTCAATCTTCTTGAGTTCGACAAATGACTATTGCTTACAATATGTCACTCGAAGCGCTCTCCAAACGGAAGGCGAAAGCAATCTGAAAGTTCTTAATTCGTGCTAGATTGCACGAATCAGTTGTTTTTCGTTAAGAGCATCAAGCAAATTTATTCCCTGAATTAACCTTGCTGTTTGATCAATATTGAAAATCACATTAGTCATAAATCTACAATTTAAAATAAATAGCTCGTACGAACTATACCCTGATCTCTCTTCCTCGACGGGGTAGATGGCGCCTCGCAGGATCTTCCCGTCGTCTTCAAGCGGCACCATCCGTTACCGCCACCCAACCTTTGGCTGACCAGTTACCAATAATATTCTTAATAACATTTCTAAATCCCGTTTGTATCACACCGCACCAAATATATCAGATATACTACCAAGTCTGGAGGTCTAATAATTCTAAATCCATCTGCCTCTGTCCTAATTTTATTTTTCGTTGCTATCGCGTCTTATTTAGGCGTTTTTGTTTTGAACACGTTACTACGGTATCTTGAAGTATAACACGTCTTAGCAACCCACCTGTTAGAATGCTATTTACATTGTGTCATATTACACCTTTATGCATTGTGAACTCTAAGTTTATTGATAATATTTTGTTCCCTACGTATTTGATATATCACTATATATATATATATATATATATATATATATATATACACATGATTTGTTGTGTAAAATTGTTTTCGTGCCATATATATTATAGATTTTGGAATAAGTTGTTTGCCTCAAGTTATGTAATAATGTAATTAGTAAGTAATTGTGGTTGTGAATTTTCATATTATGTATGTTATGTTGATATGTGAAGTTCTTTTCATGGTAAAAACTTGTATGTTTTGTAATGTACTAAGTTGTCTGCATCAAGCTATGTGTATTCATATTTTTGCGTTCATTAATGAGCCAAGTGATAAGTAGATGAGTGTATGTATGTTTGCTTCAAGTATATGTCAATTAGACATAGAAGTAGTTATTTAAATAAGCTACAGATGTTTGGTAAAAGTAAAATATTTATTTATGTAATTTTATGTACGTAATTGGCAATTAAGTTTGTAACTAAACTGAGTAAATAGTAATTAAGTAATTGAGTCAGTAATTAAAGAATGAAATAAAACAAACACACACAAAAAAGGGCATACGCAGTGTACCAACCGGGAATGACAGTACGGCGAGAACTATTTCATCACTTCTTGAAAAGCTAAAAGCAGTAAAATGCCAGTGATATTGAAAAAGTGTAAAACAAATTGTACCTATAATGAAAAGAAGCAAAAGTGACTGTGCTATTAAAAATGACTGTGCAATCCGCAGGCGTCCACAAAAAGACCAACAAAACGGCACTCGTCAAAAAACATAAACTCAAGAACCGCGTGAAAAGTTAACGGAAGAGCTCCAGTAACGGAGCAGGACTGAGTAACTCAAACCCCATCGTCCATCTAACCGTCAGCCGATTGACTTAACAATCGACAATATGGAGGAAGCATCAGCCAATCAGACAACGGGCCCTTTGAATGGAATGGGAGAAGGGGTCCGCCTGTGGTCGGACGTCAAGGAGCAGCGGGGATCGTACTCTGACGCAACCGGGTGTCCCTGGAAAATAGATAATTCCAGGGCAGATGGGCAGAATTCCAGGGCAATTCTCGGGCAGATGCAGGTCTTGGTCTGCCTCAATTCAGCCTCAAGCATTTCCATCTCTAAATAGATTTCAACTAATTGCAACGGATACCACCCCTCCTCACAAACAGCATCTACAACAAATTCAGCAAATGTCACAAGTGGCCCTCAACCCACCACAACTTCATCTCGCGCAACTGCCCCACGCCCCCGCGAATCCGTGGGTGAAATCGTAATAGAACAACCCATAGACGTCTCGAGCCTTATGAGCGCTTTACGCCCCCACGTCACCATGCCCTTGCGAGGCATTCCATCGCAAACTTTCTTCTCTCTCAAACCAAGTTGCGAGAAAGACCAAAAAGCAATAGTCGCTTTACTTTCACGTATACAGCAATTTAATCAACATGCCCAATTCTTATTCCGCCATGCTACGGAGGAGAGACGACACCGTCTTGTAATCCGCGGGCTCCGAAATGGAGAAGACTTAAGTGGCCTCCAAACGAACTAACTACTCAAAGCATTTAAGTTCATCACATAAACGAAATGAAGAGGGTTTATTATACAGAAAGCGAAACCAAATCCTTCCTTTCCTTAGGGTTATACATAGTTGAAGTTAACTATGCACAAATTAACCTAATTAAAACAATAACCATATTACAACAACAGTTGATCAGATGGGAAGAATACCGAGGAAAAGACCGGGTACCCCACTGTAAAAGATGCCAACTCTGGGGACACACACATACTGGCTGCCGTAGGAACGCGGTATGCCTGTACTGCGCTGGCCCCCGCCCTTTCGAAAACTGCCCCAAACCTGAAAGCCCTACATGCGCCAACTGTGGTGAAAATCATGTTGCCAGCTTTCACTTGTGCTCTGCGCTGTTAACATATGAAGAATTCAGGGCACGTCAAGTAAACAGAGCAATTCAAACACGTACAACAACTGAACAAAACAGGCGTTTAAACGCATCAGCCCCCCTCTAAACGGCTTTAGCGCCGAACAACGTATTCTGCACATGACGTCCAATCGCCGGTACAGTTTCCAGCTCTTTCTGAATTGGATATCGCACCCCCCACCATCACTGGCACAGGATTTGCTGCCGCCGTTGCCGATCGCCCAATGAATGATGAACCTCTTTCCTCGCCCCCCTCACTCTCAGGTCTCGGCGAACAAGTAATAAATCTGCGTGATCTTGTAAATCATGCTCGAGAAGCAATTAATGTCCTAAAAGGCCCAGGTAACACACTTAGTAAAGCAGTAGCCATCATACCCTTCTCACTTCAACGTTTCCATAAACCATCAACGAAATCAATATAGGACCTACCTCTTCAAAATTGTGTCAAGGACAGATTAAATTTAGATCAAGGAAAGATTTAGAATCACAACTAAGTCTAAACATGTAAATACTCAACATCTGTAAATAAGTCTAAGAACTAGATACAGGCATAGATAAGCCTAGATTTAAGATGTATGGAAAACATAAAAACATTGATGTAACAACGTATAAACCTAATAACTGTAAACATTAAATTTAAGAATTAGATGTAAATACAAATTAAGTCCAGACTCAAGCTATGTAAAACATGTAATCACCAAGACACATGTAAAACACAAAACTTAACAACTGTAAATATTAAGCTTAAGAATTAGATGTAAGTTAGATTAAGTCTAGATTTAAGTAAAACAAAGAGACTGTAAATATGTATATAATCCCACAACTGACAAAAACTAGTCTTAAGTTCTAAAATAAGAAACAAAAAACTGTAAATACTTATATATGTAACTCAACCAAAATATATAACCAATAATTCAATAAAGAGAGACGACACGGGAAACGTGAACGAACCGGAGAATTGAATTGAAACAAAACATTTCTTCTTGGGAGCTGCTACTACAAATACTACATATACTACGTGCACCAAGCACACAAAATACATTAATAACGTGGCACTCAAATTCGGGACAACAGAGTCTAGTGCAATAGAACCTGACAAACGCAACCACTCAACCTGCGCGCGGATGAGCTCCCCTGAGGGAGTAGACTGCAAGAACAGATTGCAATGACTTGGTGTGTGTATGAGATCTGCATTACTATTTTGGGGTGACTTCACAATTTTCATTGACTCTTTTACCCTCCTCGATCTCCAGCTATCTTCCCTGGCGAGAAGGTGGGTGTTCTAAAAATGAATGGCACGACCAGTTTTCATGGCCGAATTTCTTAATTTATTTCAAAATTTCACAAATGTATTTTTTAAAATATATCTCACGTCAAGGAATATTTACTTTACAGACATTTTTATTGCATTTGTGGATTGAAGTACTTAAAATGATTTTCAATGAATTTTTTTCGCAAACTCGAAAGTTTTCTTTGAAAAGGAACTCAAAATTACGCACTGTCAGAAATGCTCAAGCCACATTTTCTCAAAAACCTATCCAAAAGTTTGAACGAAAATTTGCATATTGAAACAGGTTTTACTCTTCTGTAATATTCTTAAAGCCATATTTCATTTGTACCATTAAGTAACCGAAAAATTGAGAAAATGTAAAAACAAATTTCCTTTAAGCGCCAAAGATGGCAGCTGGGAAGAGAGTGGGGCGAAACTGAAAGCCAGCCCAGACTACAGAGATTAGAAAACTAACTAGTAAGAGAACGTGTGTTAACGCAATAGCACCACTAGTACCCAATTCATTTGGTTCTAAGGCCCAGTAGAATCTATGGTCTCTTCTTTAAGACAATGAAAATCAATAATTCTACGATTCTTATTTAGCAAGATTGATACTCAAGTCATTCAAATCATTATTTAGTCAAAGTTTTTTGGTAATGTTCTTTGCCGAATGGTGTCTATTTTGTAGCTTTATTTTCGAGCAGCACGTTCTAAAGCAGGGCTGTCCAACTTAAAAGAGATTATGGGCCACGTATCAAGTTCTAGTAAAGCCGCGGTCCGCACCGTAATATAAGAATGTTTTTATCATAACTACTGACATTATACTGAAACAAATATGTAGTAGTTACGATTTTCATCAGTGTAATTGAGATTTCCATTGCAGTGTAGTGTAATTAGTGCAGTGTAGTAGAGTGAAGTGAAATGTTAGATAAACTAGAAGTCGAAATTTAGAGATAACTAGAAAATAATTAGAACCACGATATCAACCTATAATTCTAATCGTAATCCTATTGTAAATGTTTGTAATTGTTCTAATTCTATTTATTATCATGTTTGCCACCGAGCATTAGCTCAAAGTGAACTGTAATAAATCTATCTACTTAATGACTATTGTACATAAGAGAAAATTAATGTCATTAAATAGTTATCAACAAGCACAATTCATCTTAGTTTTATAACTAAGATGAATTGTGCAATTGTATTGAATTTGCTTGGTATAGTAAAATTTTTCAAAGCAGTCGCGGTCCCACAAAATGATTTGCGGGCCGACGGTTGGAAAGCCCTGTTTTAAAGCATGTCCACGGGAGTGCCTGCAGTAATGAAGGAAATTGAGTGTCGATTGATAGACGGACTGATGTTTTGAAAAAAGCCACTTTTTCGGTTTTAGGGAACCCCAAAACGTGTTGGTTTCGATTGAAATCTTGAAATTGATTTTCTACATCATTACATAACTTTCTTTGTATTATTTGTATTACTCCGTATATACGTACGTATGCGTGAAAGTAAAAAGATTGGGAAATCACAAGCTGCACCAATTTTATCGCTTTATTTTTGAAGTCAACAAAGTGTGTACACTTGTGTGAATTTTCATAAAGATTTTAATTATATTATTTCAAAGAGCTTTTTACTTATAGTCTTCTATTTCGTTATTTTATTTAGAAAAATATAACAAAAGTAAGCATTTTAGTACACACCTGGAAGTTTTCTTATTACAATTTTCTGGAGCAGAAAAGGTTGTTTCCTTCTTTATGGTTTTGTAAAAAATAATCGTGGATTTGTGCAGTTTTCCATTCTATACAGTCATTTAAGTATGAGTTCAATTTTGTTGCCATGTGTTGATTTATCTTTTTTAATTTCCCAAAAGTTGATTTGGAGCTTTCGGGCTTCAACGTAATGACTCGATGAAGAAACAAAAGTTACCAAATATTAATGAAAAATTGGAATTTTTTGAAACTTACTTGCTATATTATTCTGAAGAATAAACAAATAAAACAAAGCATACTTATTTATATATTAAGTCTGAATTTCAATGAAGATTGAATGAAAAAATATATGTTATAGAATGTTATGAGACACATTCTAGGAGAAAAAATTGAGACAGTACTCTAATGTTATCACTTTGAAATTCAATTTCAAAAATGTATTTATTTATTTGTATTTGTGTTTGGCGCCAAAATTGGATGAAAAAAATACCCTCAAATTCACCTATTTTTCTTCGTCTCTACAATTTTTTATCCTGATACATATAAAACAAAGCTGGGAAAAAATAAAACATTAAAAATCAGCCTCCTAGGGCAACACGTGCATAAATGTCATGGACTGTATTGTCACCTCTTCTACTTCCATAAATTCTTGCTTTGTTTCGGGGCGACCATACGAGACAAACCTTGTTACTTTAACTCTTGAATAAAGATATGTACTGTAATTCCACTTCCATTCTTCTATTTGATAACATTTTTGGGAAAGAAAGTTTTTGCATTTTACAACCATTCTTGTTTATAAAATAGTATGTTATAAAATAACGAATTAGTTAGTTCTGAAACAATAATTAATGTTAATAAATAAGAAGCAAATAGGTTCCCAGTAAGGGTAACGTGAAAGAATTTTGACCCCAGGCTTGATTATTTTTTATGTACAGTAGTCTTTGAGAATGTTGTAAATTCTCTTTTCCATAATTTTCAATCTGCAAACAAAATTATCAGAATTTATGTTAATCTTGCAGATTTCCCTGGGTCTCATTGCTATATAATCCATCTGTAGGTTGGACTTTTTAAAATACTTCAGTTCTTTCAAACACACTGAACACTTCGCCTTTGTTCCAGTATTTACAAAAGGAAACCTTTCTTCCCTAACAGAAAGATAATTAACGGATGTAGATCTTTTCCTATCTGTGTTGTCTGAAACACCGGCAAAGGTCCACAACCAAGGTTTTCGGTACCGGCGACCGCTGTCTGTCCCTTTTGCTCGCACCGCTTCTCCGAGGCCTGCTCATGGAGGGGAAGGAGTGCTCCGACGTAATTTCTTGTCCAGTTGGCAATCGTTGGGCTAAACCCTTTACCCCGAAACATACTACTAGCTGATAAAATTTCTCTCTGCGTCCTGGTTAACACTGGTATTTGGTCTTATTAAGTTGATGTAGTTTATTTGGAAGTACCTACGTGATTTTTGAGTTATGTATTGTAAAAATTGTTTTCAAGCCTGTATTGTTTGAATAACTTTCCTTTTCAAATCTGTCAAGTTCATTATCCACTACTCGGGTACAATACATTTTTTAAAATGTCTTGTTTTTACACGGACCGTTGGCTAATCACTTCCAGTTTTCTGACAGGTACTTTGAAATCAGGTGACGCTTGAATTTGGCGGGATGGATAGTGTTCTCCGTGCTCAAGTGGCGGGACAGTGACCACACTCGAAATTGTATTGCATGATGAAAACGGCTCTTCGCACCTTTCTGCCTCCCAAGAAACAGGAGTTCTCGGTATCGGCACTTACAGGTAGCCGCCCAAGGCAGAACAGCTCGTCTTTTAATGTAAGTTATGAGTGGAGCGGTGGTCTCCTTTGACTCGCTTTTTTTGATTTGATTGATTAGTGATTCCGGACGCGTCAACTGCTAAGGTCATTCGTTACGTACATGTTTTTTGCTCGGTAGGTGGCAGTGATCTTTCCTCGCTGGATGGTGAGATCCGGTGCCGACCGTCGGCTAGCGTGGTTTCCCCAACCGGGTATCTCCCCCAGCGGGCACTGTCTCATCCGGGACAAGCTCTAAGCTCCTGACCGGCCTCCTGGCATGTGGGGTTGTGTAGTGCATGTAAGTATAAGTGTGTGTAAGTAAGGGGTAAGATAGTACAAGCAATAGAAAGGAAAAATCGCGCGAGATCCGTGACCCGTTCGTTAGAATACTGGTCCGGCCTTCCCTTGTTAATGATCGGAGGAAGTGCGGAAAACTACCGATCAGAGCAGCCGTTTGCCAGGATTCTCCTACAAACAACGACAGACCTCGACGTAGCTATGTAGTTAGTCTCAAAAATCCAGCCACCGTCTGGACACGAACATAGGTCCTCCCGGTCACAGGCACTTCAGTAACATCGGTTGATGCTCTGAGCCACCACCCCGGTTTAATCGCGTGTTACGGAGTTGGGCCATTCGCTGGCAGCATACAAATAAGGTCTTTCCCCACAATTCACAACGCGGTGCGAGCTGTTGCGAGTGTAACTACGCTTCAGTTTGTGATTAGGCGCGATTCTAAATCAATACATGTAGTGTCCGTCAAGCCGAACACTGCAAGAGCCGTCGGCGGAGACAAGGGCTATGTAGTGTCTTGGACTGCCGCAAGAACGCAGCAGAGTCGGCTGCACGGCCGCTTCGAGCGAGCGACCAGATGACAAAGGAGAGAAACCCCCTCCAGCGGAAGAGGGAAACCGAGGCTCAAAAGCTGCAGTCGGTCCAGGGCCTTCGAAACCAGGGACAAAGCTCGAGGGTGCTACAATAGGAGGCGCTAGCGTCGCTGGGTACAGCTGCAGGTTAGGCTCGCTAAAATTTGCACATAAAAATTGGCTAATTTTTCAGAAATAAGCAAAGTGTCTTTTCAATTATTCATAATATATACATATAAGAAACCGCTCCAGGAGGCGCGAATATCGACGCTATCTTTCGTACCATTGCGCGCCTGCTTGCGTCTCGCGAACCCTCGCAGTAACCACGTATCTTCGGCAGCAGTTCCTGTAAGAAAGTGACAGAGAAGAGCGCGTCACTGTAATGGTGTCCACCACGTTAATGAGAGTTAAAAGGCCCTGGGCCGGTCAGCGAACAGCGAGGTGTATCGGGCCTATGTTGTTCCAAAGGACCCTAAGATCCGATTAATGTAAGTTGGTGATTGACAGTTGTATGAGACATACGGAGGCCTCCCTCGTTTCGATGGAAACTGCCAATCAGAGAAAACGTATTGAGTGAGGTCTCTTAGTTGCTACTGACGAACTGGGAACATAGTGCAGCGAATCTTCCCTCCTGCCAAGCGCGATTCTCCCTTTTCTGTACCGTATTCTCTTCTGTGTTTTTACTTAACTGAAGTGGAAAAGCTTCTGAATGAGGCAGTAACCAATATAAGAGCGGCAGAATTGCGAAGTGTAGTTGAACATACAAAGGAAGTGATCACAAATTATTGGGAGAAGGAAATTGTGATAGAAAACGATATTGAAGTGCTCATTAATAATTTAGAGAGTTATATGATTTGGTTACTTTTATAAGAATTTATTTCAAGTGTTTATTTTCATGCCCCGGGAAAAACGTGGTTGCAACCTGGAAACAACGCTCACCTCCGCTAGCAAATTTCATTCACCAACTTATTTTAATCGGACTCTTAAGTGCGTCGCCTTTACGTTCCGTGCGCTACCACCTCGGGAGTTCGCAAGGCTTTGCGAGCAACGCGACGCGTTGGCCGGCGGGCCGGGATCACCAGTGGAGTCGACGCCGAGACCGTGGCGTTGCAGGATATCGGCATCCCCACGCAGTCCTACCGAAGAGCGAATACGCCACAGACACTTTGAGCTCAGTCGGCGACGTTGCGAGAAAAATGCAGGAGTAAATAGTGTACCTAATGCAAATAGTGTAGTAAAAGTGAGTGAATGAATGTAATGCAAGGTCGGTGTAAATAGTGCGAATCAGGGTGAGAATTGGAGTCTACATGAGAATGAAAATAATAAGAAGGGAAAAAGTTCTAAAATACGTTACTTATAGGGAAAAAACATTTTTTCTTGACCTAAAGGAACGGCCAAAGCGCCATTCTGTAAATAGGTTAGTAAAGGCATGCTAACTGCAAGTTAGTTGTAAGATTAGCTTTAGCTAGACTATAAGTTCTCCCTCCTTCTCCCGCAAAAGCTAAGTAGGGCTGCGGTGCGTGCTCAGATAGTATTGCTTCAAATATGAAATAGATTACCGCCTTTCCAGGGATACTGGAGGGGGAAGCAGTAGCCGCCCCTCCCTTCGGGGGAGGCAATCTTTCAAGGAGCGGTCCAACGCCGGCAGCCCTTTTTGTTACAATTCAGAAGTCAAATTAGTCAGAAGTTCTTGTTCTTTGGCTCGACAGCCCGGTACGGACTGATCAGCGGTGAACCACCCTCTCGACCATGGGATAAGGGGTTCGTGTGGTTAGCACGAAGACATCCCTTCATCGTGTATACTGGTCTTCATAACCTTAGGGTGGGCTATCTCATCGTCACACAGCAATAGATAATAAGACATTTGTAAGGAAAGAGCACAGGTATAATTTGCCTTGGCCGGGAATTGAACCGGGAACCCGCAATCCTGGAAACCCGGGATTGCGCCGTAGAAAGCGAGTACTCTAACCAACGAGCCACCGAGGGAAGCCAGTCAGAAGTAATTCACTTATTATTGTGCACGTCAGGCTTCTCTCCATGGATATTCTTTCTAGCTCTTAAATTCACTCATTACAACAACCCAGCTTTGTATTTCATTTACTGGATATTGTGACTCATTGCTACGTAAAAGGTTCATTCTGTTGGATTTTGGAAATAAAATTGTTCTAATTGAACATTTATATCTTGCATCTAGTGTTTCATTTAGTACGCAAGGATTCAGATAGTGTTTCTTGTTACCCTAGTCCAACTTCTGTTGTTAGGTGAATTTTGTTGCAGAAATGTTTACAACATTCTGTGATATTGCGCTCCGATATTATGACAGCTCTCCACGTGCCCGTAGTTTAATGTCTCACCTTTCAGCTCTCGTTTCGTCGATCTCTTGCCGTGGATACTTCTCCTTCCTTTGTGAACGCCTACTTTGTGTTGTGATTCGCTAGTTTTAGTGTACGCGGGAATGTCGACTGAAATCGACTCGAAAGTGGTGAAGCTTCCCGCGCACGTGGGATATTCTGAAACATTCTGGAAGCCTAGAATTGAATGGATGGGGAATGGTGGATGATTATTGGTGGCAACAGCACTGTAGACTTTCCCTCAGAATGTCAAAAAGGTTTAAATTAATTAAATAAATAAATGCATTTTTTAGAATATATTAACATTAAAATTAACGTTATTGCATTATTACTGTTATTTTATCAGCTTCAGCACTATAGAATTAATACATTAATTTTGTAAAATTTTGTTAAGTAACATGTAAATATTGTAATGTTTGTTTGATTGCTGTTTTGCGAATTTGTTGTAACTACTTAGAAAACTCTACCACCGGAAATATTCTTTGTATTCCTAAGTAGAAAAATAAATATTCTATTATTTTACGTTAAAGCAGATACAGGGCCGAAAATGTTCCATTCATGCAGCTGCACGTTGCACTGGACGGATATCATGGGGTTGGTGATTAGTACCCACAATGATTAAAAGCTATCAATGTCGCATGGCAAATGTGGGTGACGGGGAGTGTGAAAAGTTTTTTTAACGTCTTTATTTACTATCACTTCAATCCAGTCTCTTTACAGAGGTTTGTATATAATATTCCCAAACCTGGATTAGGGTACAGGAAGGCGGGGAGTTCATTTATTCGAAGCTTTCTCTACTTTTGTTAGGTTTCTCTTAATTTAGTATTTTAATTTTTTTCTTTTTAAATTTGTAACATTCTATTGTTTAATGTAATGTGTGCGTCTTTAACTATCCTATTCTTATTCAAGCGTTTATCGATGGTTGACATACGTTATCCTTGGGGTACATTGAAATGATTTTAATGTCTTCTTCTGAACATCCTAGATTAAAGTTTTTTTTTACAAAATCCGTCTTCAGTAAGTCCTCAAAAAATGCACATATCGTCTTCTGATATAAGTAGTATTTAAGTTTTCTATTTTCATTTGGTTTTTAATTTGCCTATTTTACACATGGGGCTTTAATTATGCGCCTTAAAAATTTATTTTGTATTTGTATGTAAATTTTCTGTACGTTACGTTTGGTGACCGGTGAGGAAAGTAAGTGCTGGGTGAGGGTCGGAAGCGACCTGTAATAGGTCTTTTGTAGGGTTTTAGAGCATTTCGGGGGCACCTACGAAAGAGTGAAGAATGCGAACGTAGAACAAATCGGGTTTGGGCGATAAACTGAGCGGGTGCTTGTCACAAGGAAGTACCAGAAAGGCGTGATTTCTTCGCATTATAGAATTTTAGCATAAAATATTTACTTAATATCCACCCTTATAACCGTCAGAAATATAGAATTTAAGAAGTTGCATACGTAAATTAAAGTTCAAAATGCATATTCAATTAATTATTTCATTATTGAAGCCCAAGTTATCTTGGAGTGTTGAAGCACTTATTTCCCAAGTGAAATATCTCGTCCCGATTCTATTCTAGTTTACGTATCAAAATATTTTTATAATGCTTATCCATCAGGCTGCCAAATATTGTATTCGAAAATCGCTTTTCTACTTTAAACTTAAATTCTAACTTGAACTAGAAGGCTGAATGTGAATTCTCTCTTTTTCTTGTTGAAAAATTGTGTTCAATGAACACACCTTGCTTTGGAAGTAAGCTTTTCAATTCCTCGAACGGACAGGCCGTGATGTTCTAACGTCACTCAGAGTGCGTATGTGGAGGGAGAGCCGTTCTCCCAGGC
The DNA here is from genome assembly GCA_031308135.1 of Acheta domesticus. Lineage (NCBI taxonomy): Eukaryota > Metazoa > Arthropoda > Insecta > Orthoptera > Gryllidae > Acheta > Acheta domesticus. Next base: position 55,711,781 of record JAHLJT010000631.1, on the reverse strand, counting down.
GAAGGAACGCGTGGAATGCTGTCTGACCCCCACGACGGCTCCGCGCGTGGCCAAGTCCTGTCCCCCGAGCGCCCAACGGCGAAATCGGAAACTGCGACGCGTGAATAAGCGCGAAACCTAGGCGCTGGTGACGGGCCCGGGGGCGCTTAATCATATATTGTGATCCTCTCTACCTACGTTTTCTCTGCCATACCTGAGATGATTTGAATAGATGGCTAATGGGTAATGATGGCATGATTTGAATAGTGATGGAGGAATGGTGGAATGCCGTAATTGCACTCTGACTACCACAATCCTTTAAGGATCCATTGGAATTTGAAGCTCGGCACGGTGATCGCCCGCAAATTGTGGCCACGTTGCCAACTGACCAACGCCAGATGCCGTAAAGTTCCTTCCACTCTTGTAAGAATGGGGATGAAAGGACGTTCTTGAGGCAACCGCTACAGGAGGAGGTTGGATAATGAGGGGAAAGAAAGGAGCCGCGTACTATTGGTCCTAGTGCATAGGTGTTGAAAAGTCTCATTCTGACGCATTCGACAAGTACGATAAAACTACTCAATTTCGCTTTCAAAAATAACCAGAACCTGGGTGTTCGGGTAAATGTCTTATATTTTCTGAAGACAGGTTCCAAATTTTTCAACGAAAATTTTCATATAGGACGAACTTTTATTCTTCTGTATTATTCTTAACGTAATGTTTCGATTCTACGATTAGGAAACCGAAAAACTGAAATATTTCAAAAGTTGGCAATAGTAAGTGGGAAGTCTGAAAAGCTATCCCAGTCGAAAGAAATTAGATTAATAACTAGTACGAGAAACTCTGTGCCATTCTGTAGCACTAGTTCTTTATGGTGTTCATAGCATTCCCTTTACTGTTGAATTTTTTAATTCTCCTGGAACAACTGAGTCTTCATAAGCTGAAGTTTGAAGTCCTAGTTCTTTTACTAAGAAATAAAGGTGCGCCAAGGTTGTGCAAAGATACAAGATTGGAAGTGAAGGAACTAAAAATAAATAATATTTTTGATTGTGAAATAGTAATTGTATGTGAAAACAGCAATCTGTATTAATACCAAGAATTCCCATTACACCAACTGATTTGCCATTTCAATTGAAAAGACTGCAGTTCCTATTAAAATCTTCATTTGGAATGACAACAAATAAATCACAACAGCAAACTTTAAAGGTTGTAGGAACTAATATTGACGGGCGGTGTTGTGCACACGAATGCAACCTGCTCGAAAGTCTCAAGTAGTGTTAATTTATTAGTCTTTCTTGAAGAAAAGCTGTTAATATGGTCTAAAAACAAGCAAGAAGTGTTACTGAAAGTTTTTACTGTACATTTCTTTGCATTAATATGTGTTTTTATTATAATAGAAACATTGCATATAAAAATACTTTCTTTAAACTGAAATCATATAATTGATAGTTGTTAATTAACCATCAATATTCTAACATAAAAACACTAAACACCTAAAAACGTATAGTAGAGGCATTGAGAACAAAAGTGGTGTAAGTCAAATTTTGGAAGATTTGAGTTAGATGCACTGGTAGATGGTTTGAACATTGTTCCATCACGGGCTAAAATGGTGTGAGTTAAATTTCAATATTTCTTAGCTAGGGGCTAGCACACTGCAGAAGTAGCTCACAAGTTGCTCATACCGCTGTATGCCATTGTGGTGTAAGTCACAGGTGGGACGAAACAACAGTTTCCAGGGTCTCCCAAGAAATAGCTTCTTGTTTTTCTGCACCCATCACTCGAAAAAAACACGATTTAATCGCTTTGAGTAATACGTGCCCTGGTCAAAACAGCATTTCAAAATTGCTTTCATTTGGTTGAAAATGGTGATAAAATATTATTTTTCCATCACATTAGCATCGCATACGAAAATTGTGCATGACAATTATTTGAATGGAAGTCATCGTGTTCAGAAAAGGTGTGTGCAAAAGTGGTGAATGTTAACAAACTAGTTCATTACTTAATTAACACGCAATGTTTCAGTCCAATATATAAAATATACAAAATATTAAATATTTAATATGTATTAAATTTAAAGAATATCTTTTTAACACGCTCATAATACTTCAGCTCATCTATTTCTAAGCATTATAGTTTTACAGCGTTTTTCGTTTATTTTGGAAATTATGTTTTTTTACCCCTTTTGTTTTCAACGGTTCGGTTAATGTTACAGTAATCTACAGCTCAGTTCTCAGATAAATTGTAGGAGCTAAGAATTCTAATTTTCTAATCATCACATGCAACTACACTAGTTACTTTTTTTTCATTACCATTATGTTAATGAATGCAAGAAAGATTAATGAAGGACTTGCTATTAGAGAGTCGCATGCCATATTTTGACTAAAGTGATGTATAACCATGTATGCGGTCTACGACCTTAAAAATTATTAATGTAAATAGTATTACATCTTAGTGGACAGCAAAGTAAAGCAGTAATTTCTGATATGCATTCCTTACAGTTATGCGTGCTCAAATTCATCAAAATACATGCATACTCATTCTAAAGTACAACTGGCAGAATGAAAAAGAATGAATAACTCAAGCAATGTAAATCTGAACTGGCGTTGGCATCGGTAATGGTCTGGTTACCACAATGAACGCGAAAACTTGCACGCTCATGTTCAATTGCAAGATTGCAAATTCATTTTCGCGTTGAGATACATCTCAGAGGCATAGGTTAGATCAAAGAGGCTAACTGCAAGAGAAATTATCCAACGCAGGCCTGTACAGTATATCTAATTAAGTTCAAATGCCAGAAATTTTCTCAAGAGTTCAACTAGTAATATTGTATGCGCGTAAAGGTGAAACAAATCAGAACAGAGGTGTCCAACTTGTAAGGCTTCAAGGGCGACAACTAAAACCTTTATGATGGTTGCGGGACATATTTTCAATACTCGGACGATCCTCATCTGACTTTTCCGCATTGCTGATCTTGGCACTGTACCCAGCTGGTCTGAAACGCCGGGGTGGGGGTGGGCAATGAAACGATGCGTGATATCAGGCCGCACCGTGCCTAGTGCAGTGAAACACATTGAAATGATTGGGAATTTCTGAATTGACTAAAAAAATCCTTAAATCAAATTTTAACCTATTTTTAAATTAATGGGAAGTTTTGACCTCCGCAGGGTGCGTGCGCTAGGTGACCTGTGTTCTCGCCCAGCATGGATAAAAGGGACTTAACTACTTTCGACTAATAACCTTTCGTGGACCACAATAAATGGCAGCGCCAGTTGGACAACCCTGAATTAGAGAATGAGTGCCGTGTGTTTCCAGGCTTATCAACTAATTTGTTCGTTAATCCTGTAGGGGTAGTGTAGGTTACGGCCATAACGATATGGTGGTGTTGTGCCTCCCCCACTGATACGTGAGATACTTCGCCATACTATATGTCGGCCTGCGATGTTCCCCCTCTAGGTATCTCCATCAGTGGGGTACCGTCCCAGCTGGGACAAGCTTGAAGCTCCCGACTGGTGTCCTGACACATTTGGAAGTATAACACACTTACACTAACATGCACTACACTACCACATATGCCGGAAGACCGGTCGGGAGCTTAGAGCTTATCCCAGCTGGGGTGGTGCCCCGCTAGTGGGTGCCCCGCTAGTGGTTATGGTAAACACCGCTAGCCAACGGCAGATCTCGCCATCTAGAAGAGAAAGATCACCGCAACCTCCCGAGTAAAAATACACTATACTTACGGGACTGATGACCACAGTAGGACGCGCCCGGAATGACTAACAACCAACCAACCAAACTGGAAGTGTAGTGCATGTACGAAAGTGTGCGTAAGAGGGGAGGATGAGACAAGATTGGAGAAGGAAAGGTCGCGGACGGTCCGTGGTGCCTTTTTTAGGTTACTCTTAGCAAAGTATTTTCCTAGTATTGATCAGAAAACCATGTAAAACTTCAGTTCAGAGCGGCCGACCGCTAGAATTCTCAGTCAGACACTAATTGAAATCCACCGATCTTCATAGCTAGTTTCGAAAATTTTGAATCAGGACTCCATACTCGGATTTAAATACAGTGGCACTTAATGGTCACAAGATGGCAGAAGAGGGGAACATTGGTATCCAATAGGGAGCTTCGTTACTTCAATTTTTGGTATTAGAGCATCCGATTGGATAATGTCCCTCTCTCTCCTCTCAGTTCGTGACCTTCAAGTGCCATTATATTTAAATCGGAGTATAATTTCATGTGATCTCCCTGGTGGCGCTGCTAGTTCTTCGGAGGAGTACGGGAAAGATCTGCGAGAGTCAGTCGTGGGAGGGAAAAGGGCCATGGGAGCGAGAGTACAGTGCGCTTGGACTTTCCGCTTCAACTTCGTTACCGTTTTCTGAAACAATGGAAAACAAAGCTTTTCCAAGATATTAAACAAATAGATATGTTTATTTTTCGTTGTGCCAATCACTTGGATTATTAGCGCTCTCCATTTCGTTTCATAGTACATTAGAGTGACATATTAATTTCAAAGTACAGAAATTGTGAGTTACCAAAAAGTACTGTTTCATCAGCGCAATTTTCACGATTATTTTCCATGTAACTCTCAAACACCCTGTAATTATTTTCGTATATTTCTCGAGATTTTACTGGAAATTACCTTCCGTAGCTTTGTTAGTTTTTGTGGGAATTTACGCAGGAACTTCACAATATTATTTCATTTTGTATGAACAAATCAGTCCTCAGATACACATGCTGCTTTGTTTACCTGACGTCATATTGATAAATGAAGCAAATTCGTCTTTCATTAAGACCCCCCCCCAAAAAAAATATAAAATGTCTCGAATTCTAGTTGGATTCAGCAACGAGCTACTGAGCTGTAACGTTTTGTATGCACCACGGGCGGCATCCGACCCCTCGGGCCGGAGGCTCTTGGGTTAGGGGGTCGCGCTCGGGGCGAGGGCATCTACTTAGCGCCGTAGATACATAAATAACTATTGTATTACTTGTAAGGGACTGTTTACTTTCAAATTTCTTAGTTGTATAAGAACTGGGAGTATTCTTGTACTTCTTAATTATTGTATTATTAATATTATTGTTTATTATTATAATAATCTTGTTTTGCTATTGTATTACATTTGAATGATGTCTTGATTATTGTATTTGTAACTTGCCACCGGACAACAGTCCAATTGAAAGATAATAAACGTATTATTATTGTTATTATTATTATTATATTAAATAAGAAATCCAACTATGAGTCATTACGTTTTCTGTTTTAGTGCACATATCCATGGCACAAATACTCGTTCTGTAAACATACATGTACACTGTACAGTAATCATAAACTTACTGGAAACAGCACATTGCTGGACACTTTTACGGTATCGCTTATAGTTATAGATTAAACCGAATATATTGCTTACAATTACAATAGAATTTCTTTTGAATACATTCACAATAGTATTTTATAATTTACTGTGAACATTGGTTTCCTTCAGGAACTTTGTACACAATTCTCTATCTCTTAGCAATTCACCAGGTGAATTCGTCAACTTGTACTTTTTTATAGTGATCTAATATTCAGGATATGAAAATGTGTTCTATAGAGTACACCACTAAGCCTATGTCTCACACGAATACAGCGTTGTTGGTGTTATAATGTGCATAATCTATTTTGCATCTCATAAGGACAACTTGATTGCTCTGCAATATATTGCATCTGCATTGACATAAAAGCTATCTAATATCTAATAATTTGCAGTTTCTTTATTAATATCTTTTAGTACTGGCAAGTTATGATAGCTTGTTTTCATTTCTCTTGATGTATTCCTGATAATATCAAATAAGATCACTCATTCTTCACATGAGGCTGCCTCTTTCGGTTTTCTGTTTGCAATTTCGATTTCCGCTATGACGACACGTGATGGTATTCAGCATAAGGATGTTATTTTGTCTTCGATGCTTATCTGGTTGATTTTTTATAATTATTACCTGAATAAATCTAAATCCTAAAATACTTATGGCTATTACTGTCTTTTATGGCAGTTTTTGAGTACATTTTTATCACAAATTAATTATCACTGCGTCTTTCTACATATTGACAGGCCTCCACTAAAACAGGCAATTCTCTTGGCATCACTCAGACGTCGCCCGGTAATTTCTTGGTGATACCCTAGGATGAAACAATTACTGCAGAGCCTACCTTATTAGATTTTTTGAGCCGTGTTGTAATCGTAATATTTTCCTGTTCATTTTTTACGACATACATTTCTTGTGAGATCGCATTGTTTGTTAAGAATGTTCGAGATTTCAGTAATCTTGATAACTTGCATTGCCCAAGGAACATTATCAGAAAATTTTGTAACTAATACAGGTGGGAGTTCCTCTTGTACCTTCTCTACTTTTAAAATTGCTTTTACTGGTAAGAAACCTAGGATTTTTTCCAATGATTTAAATTTCTAATATACTTATATGCATTCTGAAAATCGTTGATGACCTGGTTCGATTTGTTTGCTGCTTTTTTTGTTATCTCTCATACAATTAGATTTCTTACTTTTTTATAAACTTTATAATTCAGGTTCTAATTCGGTTACTGTTGTGATGGTCGGGAAACCTCCGCATGACAGTTTAACTTCCATATTATTAATACGATCTTACATTCTCTTGATGTTCTTATTAGCAGCATCATACAATGTATTTCTTACAATTAGGTTAAACAGGTATTAAAACTTAAATGTTACTGTCACAGAACATTGTGATGCTCCACAACTGCAAAGAATTTGTATATTATTCATTCCAAAATTATAAATAGTAATACTAGTTTTGGGTTAATGGTAAGTGAGGTGCCACCATGCCCAGAGTCTGTTTGTGCAGATTACCTATCATAATGCACCTAGCTCTGATATTTAAATTATATCACCTACTTTGAACAGTAAAAAATATATAAAAGAGTATGATTGTCACTAATAATAATGATAGTAATATTAATAATAATAATTTAATAATCTAATTAAATTCATTTTCTCTTCTTAGACAGTCACATCCCTTTTTCTTTCTGGACAATCAGTGTACAAGTTTTAAAAATATCCATATATTCTGCAACATGCGAAACGCCGTGTTCCAGAATAGTACATAAAAATATTCCATTTTATGAAAACATTTATTTGATTGTCTAAAAAGAAAAAAGGATACCTGAATGTTAAATAATGTATACTTCGATGTTACTTCTGCCACGAGGCCATAGTACTGGTTAGAAGAATTCCATACGTCAAGCGGTGACGACAGAAGCGTTGGGCGGGTCCGGTTCGCAAAGACTGCCCCGCAGACGCAACTCAGTTTCCGCTAGGCGTGCCACGCACCGGCTTTCCTGGTCGCGTTGCGTGTGCGTAAGCAGAAGACGTAAAACGTCTCAACACGGGGCCGATCCATCACTGACCCAAATAATAAAACCTCAAAGCTATCCTAAATCGGAATCTCTTTTAAGGCGAAGGCCACCAGCTGATTGATTGTTTGTGATTCCGCGCGCGTCAACTACTGAGGGAATTATTCCCGTAAGGGTAGTGCATGTTTTCATCGGGAGGTGGCGGTGATTTTCTTTCGCTGGGTGGTGAGAACCGGCGCCGAACTACCGTGGACTAGCGGAGTTTTTCCTAACCAGGTGTCTCTCACCAGCGGGGCCCCGCCTCAGCCGGGACAAGTTCTAAGCCCCCGACCGGTCTCCCGACGTGTGTGGTATACGGGATTTCAGCTTTCTTTGGTCCCTAGATTTTTCAATATGGCGGCCATTCGGCCCTGCCAACTTTGAAAATGTACATGAAGCTAGACATCGGCGCTACATTCAAACATTTGCAATTCGAGAAATCTGCCATCAGGAACTTCTCTCATTATAATGTTAATTTTAATCAACTGAATGTTTTGAAACATTGAAATAATTATTATTTGGATCGATTATTTTGATAGTTTTCTTCTGAAACTCATAATGTTGAAATATGAGAAGTTTAATGTTTTACTTCATTTTAAAATGCAAATATAATTAGAAAGCTTTAGAGGAATAAATTACATTCTTACGAAGATTGTTAATGATTGATATAATATAGAATTAATGAAAGGAAATTTTAAAAAATTGAAATCAGAGTATTTCTTAAATTTTATTTGTCTCCATTTCATTATTACAATAATACATTTTATCTCAACATTCAACAGTGAAAACTAAGGAAGAAGAGTTAAAACACTATTTATTTTTTACCAAGTAAATTTATTTCACAATAGTTGCAAACAAGTGTTTTTACAGTTAAGTTTTTTGTGAAATCTTCATCTACACTGGCCCTGATCAGATGTACAATTTGTTTTCACAATATACCCCATCCTTCTCTCTATACACAACCATAATTTTCTCTGCATTTTTCCAATTTGTCCAAAGTTGACACCTTAAAAAATTAAATAATGTATTCATAGCACTATTAAATTTAAGATATTGAATCTCATTTTCCTTGTGTTTAATGTGTCAATGAATTTAGATAATTAAGATACCTGTTTAAAAGCCTGCTTCCAAAGGTTTCTGGCCTTTTCCATTCTGTAGCAAGATTTTCTAAGGACATTCTCATTGAAGAATCACTTTGACTGAGATCACATATTTTCAGTTGAAACTGCATTAGGGAGTAAGCCTTGAATCAGTCTGCCCTTCAGTTCGCTGCAATTTATCAACTATACCCTGTTGTTAATTACTTTTAACACTTGAAAAAAATATTTATATGATAACTGCTTAAATCATTTTAATAGAATATATGAAGGTGAAAACGAAAAGATGAAAATTAAAATGCAAGAATAATAATATACAGCATTTACCATGTATCCTGACAATAAATATTTTTAAAATGTTCACATTTTGCACAGAACGTTAGCAGTATTGGTTTTATTTTACTTATGATATCTACATTACATATCTGCTCATGGGCTTTCTGGCCTGGCTTCATAAATCTTTGGTCTCATTGTGTACTACATACACTCCTTTCTTTGGGTCACCCATGACTGTAAAATATCAAAAAATTATAATAAATATAATAGTTATATAATTACATTAATACTATAGAAAAGTATTGCATAGTGTAATGTATAATATAATATAGGTTTACATAGTAAATACTGTCCCATATTTAAAATACTAAATATATATCCATGGGAGTGTGAAAGTATCAAAGTATGTAATCAGTAATTGTATGTTCAAAGCAATGTAAATATGCATATGATTTATTGAATATGAATTGCTAGAGCAAAGTACCTTGTCATACATTGTTTGGAGCAATTCTCTTTGACAGATATCATTGTTATTATTTTTACTATTGATATTATTATTACTACTAATAAGACTGACAAAAATAATTCTCCTGGATAATTTACATCATCTTTACCTCTATAAACAATATACTTACTTTGATTTTCCAAACAAAATTCTTTTAAGAATTCTGAACAAAGAAGTTTAAGGTCCTTGGAAAAAGAATGTATCATAATTGCCTCTGATATTCTCCCAAATTTCTTTTTCTGAAAGAACTTTCCCTGTAAAGAGTGTTTCCTATTATTTCTTCTTTGCAAACTATACCCAATACAAAGAATAAAAATATACACTCATATGTTGAATGTTACCATCATGAGTTTTTTTATAGATGAATCTTGCAATTGCTTTCTTCACAACCATCTAAGTGCTCTGATTGAGTACTGACTTCACAATACTGAAAGAATATTGCGAAGTCGATATGAACTGCATTTTAGAGATACACATACATTTGTAATGTTAATTTTTTCACATATGGCTTTATTATTAGACCAAACACCATGAATTAAAATATGTTCAATCACCGTGTGTGCTACAATTCCAATTTATAGATATAACCAAAGATATACAAAATACCTGCATGTGGTAATGCACAAATAATCTATTCCATAGTACAAAAATTTAAGATTTGTTGGTTGTTGTGTTTCATAAACATCTTACCTGAAATAAATATGCCACTTCACATGTACGTTCGGAATTCGTTTTCATAATCCATTCTCGTTCTAATTCGCTTTGAAATTCTCATATAGAGCAATAACATTGTATCTTGCTGCACTATTTAATATTCATTGTTTAACTTTAACACGATTTGTATGCGTCATTTTAACTCACTTACGTGCATTGTTTCCTCTGTCTCGTTTAAAAATTCAAAAACAAATAATGCGATGAGAACATCAAATCAAAACGACAAATTCAATTTAAAAATTGTAAATATGCTTCAACGCCAGCTTCTAAGCGTGCAAGAGTGCAGTTTTGAACATGTTGGTAGAAAATAAAACAAATGAAAAGATACCAACCCCAGCTAAATAAAGTCTCTTTCGGCGTGTATGTGCCAACACATGGGGTGTTTCGTTGACGGTTGACTCCTCTGAAATGAACCTGTACTAAACTTAAAGTGAAACGAAAAGTCCCTAAGACAATGCCGTTAGTATAACGGGTGATATTCATGAAGTTGGTATGATCCACTTTCTCTGGGACCATTTGAGCCTGAAAACGGCTTATAGTGTAGTGCATCTTAGTGTGTGTGTGTGTGTAAGGGGGCGAGGGTAGGACAAGAAAGAGGAAGAAAAGATCGCGAGCGGTCCGTGGCCCGTTTGTAAGGGTACTGCAGCGGCATTCACCTGGTGTTGATCGGAGAAACTACAGGTCGGAGCAGCCGGCCGCCAGAATTCTCCTCCAGACATTGACTGAATTCGATCTAACTAACAAGCTAGTGTCGAAAATCCTGCATCCGTCGGGACTCGAACTTATAGCCTCCCGGTCAGAGGTACTGAAGTGACATCAGTTGATGCACTGAAAGCCGTTTTTACAATTGGGGTTTAAACCATAGAATAACGTTGTTCCGGGTACAGCGCTCCTTCGTGCTTTCTACAATCACGGGTTATCCCCTCAAGTCGGTGTAACTACTGGAATTTCGTAACCCACCACTCGGCCTAGGGTTAGGCCCTTTTCCCGCGCTTATCCCGGGTCGAAGTTTGCAAATGGTGGCAGTGGTTTACAGCTGATCTTTTGGAGCAGAGCCGATCGGACTTCCATGGCGCAAAACTTTCATTCGAAATCTGTCAGAAATTTAATTTTTCTAATTTAAAGTGGTCGTTAATGCATTTAACAAGGTTTGTTGTTAACTTTCGTTTTACAAGAACAATTCCAAGCTATTAGTCTCATTGGTTTCTTTATTTCAACTTTTCTATAACTTAGTTAATTGGTAGGTGTTGTTAATAAATATTTAATATTCTCAACTTATTTTCCGTCGGCTAGTTTAGGTTATATTTATTTCGGTACAAAGGAGTGCACTGGTAATAAAAATAAAGCTTTTGTAAAGAAGAAACAGCAGGAGATTGCAGTCACAAGTACCAGTGCTGAGGAAGAAGAAACTTTTTTAGAATCATATGTCAAGCATTGTTCATTATTTAACAAAATCACACCGGTCACACCATCAGCCACTGCGAACATTTTTTCCAAGTTCACTGATGTTTTTCCTGCTGAACAGTGAAATATCTGAAGAAGAGAATCGCACTTACATGTTACTTCACAAGTGTGTTTGTGAACATTTACTAAAAGGATGTGTGTGAGTGCTGTGTGTGGATCCTCAAATCTCCTATGCATTGAAGTAAAACAATCAATGTCATTTGCTCATCAATTAGTGAGCAAGTGTAATAATAATTGTGAACAAGTGTTCAATAAAGTTTCAACTAGCTGTGGTGTTCCTGTAACATAATCTTGTACTAGGCCACCATATGAAGTAAAAAAGGGAAAATTGTGGATGTGAAGGTGTGTGGAAATAGTGAAGTAGGAAAATTGTGGATGCTTCTTTGCAAATAGGTAGGGGTTATTCAGCAATAGAGCAGTTTCAATGGTAATTGGTCATCAATGAATGTTTCAACTTACAACTCTCGTGTTCTTGCTGTTATTAAAAATAATGCAATAATGAAAGAGGAAATTTTGAGGGTTTCATATGCAGCCATACATGAAGCTTACACAGATGTACTAGATTCAGTTAGTGATGAAGTTATAAATTTATCAGTATTGTGCGATGGAACATGGCATAAACGATACATCTCATGCATACATCTCATTATGGAATGGGAATTGTTATTGATACCTTGACTGGTCTTGTTACTGATTTCATTTTGTCAAAATACTGTGGCACTTGTGAAAAGAACAAGAGCAAATTAGGAGAAGAAAGCTGTGAAAATAAAAACTTGAAAGAAATTCTTGATTTAAATGGTGAGTGTCATAATAATTTTAATGAATCTTCAAATGCAATGGAGGTAACTGCAATTGAGATATTGAGGAAGAGGATCCTGTCTCATAATTTTAGATATAATACTGTCGGATGGTGATACAAAGACTTTCAATCACCTTGTGAAACTAAACGTCTATAGAGACAACTTTATTATTAGAAAAAAAGGATGTATAAAACATGTGATGTAAAGATTTAAAATAGGTTTAGAAAAATATTCCAAGAATGAAAAGTGCAGGGTGTTATACTTGGTAAAAAACAAAGCAATTTTAATTTTGAATAGTCTTGTTTGGATAGTAATTTTGCATAGTCAAGTCAATAAAAGAAGAAAAGAAAAAAGATGTTGAAGGTGCAATGTATGCTTGTGGGTAATTTTAAAGAAAAAATGTATTAATAAACTGTGTATGCGCAATCTTAAATTTTCATTTTCACTTTCCCAGTAATTCATTTTCCTTACATTCTCCCACATTTAAAAAGCTCCATCTTACCCATTTAATTACCCATCTCCTCCATTTAATTTTCAATCAATTAAAGCAATAATTTAGGAACCTGCTAAGATATTGTAGATTAATATAATTATGGCAGCATTTTTGTCTAAAGCCATTACTTTTAGAATTAAAAAAATATTTGGTTATTTTTAATTTATTTTGGAGTGATAGGTACGACCAAAAGTAAACATTTTATTCTCAGATACTAATAAATATATTTTGAAAATAAAACATGTTTATTTAAACATGTATAATAAACAGTTAATTAAAATGCCAGTAAGATACATTAATTTATATGCTAATTGGGTTATTTTAACGTAAGTAACTTGTCTCGAGAGAGCACAAGGCTCAAATCGCCAAGGCACCAGTGGCGCAAGCTCAAGCTCTCCGATCGCTAGGGTGTCTTCGTATACGTTCATGGCTCCGTAATTTGCACTCCCGCCCGAGACAAGTCAGCGTGCTCTGCTGAAATCTTATCCACGGAACGTCGATAATACCCAGAAAGCATTGCAATTTCGTGCTTCAGTACTGCCAACTATTGCTACCGTGTTCCATGCGAGGGATAGTTATGCCATTGGTGTAACTGCGTTTGTAGAATGCATGAGATGCTTATACCAGAAGGATAACTTAACTCCACGGATACAGAGACCACGGGATATACCCTGTTTGTAGAAACGGCCCTGAGGCACCTCTCCCTGTACCATCGGAGGAGTTTACTCAGAGTTAGCATTACCGTTGTGTCTGAAGCGACTCTGATTAGGAGGTCTTTCGGACTGCGCGGATTATTTATTTTCCTTTCCCTTAAACACTTGTACTACACCATCCATCACACGTGTCGGGAGACCAGTCAGGATCTGAGTTTTTGTCACCAGAGGTGCCTCACTGGGGTGATATCTCGAGAGGGAAACACCCCGCAAGCCGACGTGAAGGTCAAGGTACAACATGAAAAATAACTTTAAGATGAAAGTATATTTCGTGTCAATTTTTGGCTAAAAATAACGAATCTGTAATTATTTTTTACTACCACACTCCGTTTTCTCAAAAAAACCACATTTTACCTTTTTAAGTATTGAGGGAGCAAGCATTTTTTTTATTGTGTGCTCCACTGTTGCTGCCATGCAACTGCATGTTGCTCCATGTTGCTGATAGAGAGTTTTTTTGTTTATTTCCAGGTGTTTTACTCCTCGTGTGTTGCTGATAATGTGTTGATTGTAAAAAAAGTCTGGTGACGTTAAGTTTGAAGTGTAGAAGTGTTGAAAGGACAGGTTTATATTACGTTCAGTGAATTATAATGTCGCTTCAGAATACAAATAAACCGGATTTATTTTGTTATGTGTGGCAAACTTACATTTGGCATCCTGGCTGGCATTTAAATCAGTGTACACAGGTTTACATGGAAATGAGGAAGATGAAAACAATGAAAGACTTCTTTGTGACTTGGTGAAATGCATTCGTGTTGTCGGTTGCAATATGTCGGGAACTCCCATCTTGACTTCTTTCCTCAAAACTTTGGCGCAATTAGTAACGAACATGGAGAAAGGTTTCACCAGAATATCTCTATGTCCAAAAAGCGTTTCAGTGGACGATGGTATGAAAGTATGCTAGTTTAATACTAGTTGAATGTGGCGTCGCTGACGCTGTAAAATGTTTTAAAAGTATAATTGTCTGTTGAAAATTTCTTTCATACCTCATTTCTTTCATACGTAGCTTTGTTAAAATATGTTCTTAGAGTATCTACCAATGAATCATAATAGCTGTTAATGTTATACTCCCGTTCAAAAATTCCCAGCACTCAATAGCCTTGTATATTAACTCCAAACAGGATGTGAACTGGTAATGCTGCAATTTCAAAATTATAATCGATTTAAATACTTACAGGTGTACGCATGATGCTACAGCACAGCAATATTTTTTATATTTTGTTTTCTAATATGAACATAAATGATCACCTGTAAGCTGTTCTGCGTTATTCTCTAATGCTAATATAAGATCAGTCTCAATTAGTTCGCAAAATTCTGTTGCAAAATATTCTACAAATACATTTGATTCCCCTGTGTTGCTTAACACTTCCATACTTTCCTCTATTTTAAGATTTTAAAACCTCACAAACTCGGCATGATTTTTGTTCTGAAGGCGAATATATAGTTTTTGGAGCAAGAACAACATCGGCACCAAGAAAACCGTTTTAAAATGGGTTTTGGGATATCAGAAACCCCATAAACACCACATTTTTTGGACTTCTTCGCTACTTTAAAAAAATAACGAATAAATATTTAATGATATTTTTATCAACGTATTTTTGGAAGAAGTGATGCCCACGTTATTTCACAACAATTTTATGACTATCAAACATGACTTATTTGACTCAAGCAGTGGGTCATATTAGTCCGAATATGGTCAATTTCACATTAAAACGATATAAAAAGACACTTTGAATTGGCCATAGCTCCGTAAATGTTTATTCAAAATACTTTTAATTTAGAAGAGATTGAAACTTTAAATCTCTATTTTAAAAACTTTTCTTCGCACAATTTAACTATTTCATTGCAATCGGTTAAATTTGCGTCCCGCGCCATCACTGATAACAAGCCTCATTTGAGTCGCACTTCTATGACAGATTTCTTTATTAACTATTAGGCTGTATCGTACATATTTGAAGAGACAAAAAACGAGTTTGGATGTTACTAGGCTTTAAACAATACTATATGGAATTTGGAAACCTATGAGCTAATTTTCCCTGTTTGTTTCGGTGCAACCAACAGTGCCCATTTCATCGTGCTGGCCGGCCTATGCCGGGTGCCACCCATGCCCACGCTGCTGAAGGAGGCACTTTCACTAACGCATTCTGAAAAAACGTACTTTCTTCGTTTAAATTTCTTCTACATTTCAAAACTCAGTTAATTATTTATTGATATTTCTACGTGCAAGCATCAGGTAACCGAAAATGTTAGCAGTACACGGCGCTGCAGATTTAGAAAACTAACAAATTTTTAAATCAATTATTCATCTTCGTTGTTGCTTCTTTTTATATTAATAAGTATGTTTAAAATAGTATTAGTTTACGTGAATTTCAATTATTCTATTAATTTCAATCCTGGCAGACACAGAACGTGTACCAACTACACATAAGTACTGAACATAATAATTTTGATTTCTATGCAATTGCGGATTTCAATTTTGATGTGATTCGAATTCTTTCTTGAGGCTTTACTAAACATCCTGATGACAGTTCTCTGAACGAGATTTTTTGGTGTGAAAAAATAAGTGAGAAGTAAGATCTCACAAATGCGTCACTTGTTGGAAGGAGTAGCACTTTCTACCTAGGATAGGATTTTTGTTTGCGAGCGTTAACTAAATATTTACTGTTTATTTGTAAGTTTTCTGGGTATAATTAGTTAACTATTGAACGTGATTGTGTAATTTTGCAACTAAGAAGTTGTGTCTTCTGACAGAGGGTAATGCATTAATGTGTGTGCCTCCTTTAGTGGCGCGGTCCCGGTCGGCGTGCGCGTGGTAGACCAACGATGGCGACTACATGGACACTGTTGAACGCACCGAAACGAAGGGAAAAAGAATAACTCATGAGCTTTCAAACGCCATATAGAGTTTTTTAAAGCCTAGTAACTTCTAAATCCGTTTGTTGTCTCTTGAAATACGTTCAATACAGCCTCATAGTGAATAAAGAAAATAGTTTCAGAAGTGCGGCTCAAATGAGGCTTGCTATTAGTGATGGCGCAATTTTGGACGATTGCAATGAAATAGTTAAGTTGTGCGAAGCAAAGTTCTTAAAATAGAGATTTAAATAATGGGATTTAATCAACGCCACCTGTGTAGATCTATTTAGGTGGCTTCGGTTTAATTCCCATGATACAAAGATCGCAGCACTAAAACATGAAAGAACACGTTTTTGGCAATTTCGTGGAATCTTATGGCCGTGTCGGGAAATAAATTATCAGTTTCCCATCAGGGGACCGAGACGCGTTCAATGACACTTCGTATGTCTCGATTGATGCACGGGAAGTGGTCAATCCGTGAGAGATGAATACACGCATGCTAGAGGAGTTTACTCAAATACTATATAGGGATTGCTGGTCTGTTATCAGGGACTCACCAAAAGATGCTTACAAGATAAAACGGCCAAAAAATCATTTTAGTGTTTGTGTTTTCTATAATCAAGCCTACATTACATTTCTCGGTATCCAATTTGTATAAATATGAGAAGCGTGACTCCTAGAAAAGCTGTACGTGATGGACCGTTTAGATTCTTGTACTTGAATCAAGCACCTTTTGTTTATATAGAATCACATGGTTTCATCTAAAGGACAGAAACGTTTCAATTTTGTTGTACAATGATATCATCATTCAACGATGGATCAAAACCGCCAGTTTCAGGAATAAAACATTCACTATATTAACGGAACTAACGATCAGAGCAGTTGACGTGCTCGGAGTTCAAGTTGCGGACGAGGAGGCCCCGCAGCAGAGTCGCGAAGTCCAACATCGAAAACCCCTGCTATGAGGTAACTTTCGGTAACGAAGGACCTGCATAACAGTAACTATAATCGAAGGGTACCGCCCTAACTATTCCAGAAGTAAATTAATTGGAGAGGTAAAAGGAACTTCCTTTTATTTGGTGGAAGCCAGAGTGGCCCCTGGTAGTATCCTGGTTCTAAACCATGCGAAGTTGGGACTGAAGCGAGCACGCAACACTAATTGTCGTGAAAATAATGATTGTGACAATAGTGCCTCTTGTACCACTCTTTCTCCACGTGCCTCTGTTACCCGTGAATGTAGTAAACAGCTACATTTTCAGAAACATTTACGCACAATGGTCTCTTTTGGTATTATTCAATATTTGTATCTTATTTTTTGGTTATTTTAAAAATTAATAATTATCTACACAAATCATCTTTGTTTTCGTTCTGAAGTTGTGCAACAACTCATTTCGTGTTAAGAAACTATTCATTGCAGAATTTTAATATTTATTCTTTGAAATCTTTACTTGATAAGTGGTCGATCTTGAGGACTCGGAATCCTTCTTCATCATTCTCGTTAAGTGAGCCTTAGATGGATTTCAATTAGATTTATTATTAATTCTGCAATGAAGTATCATTACTTGGTGGCAGAATATTTAAATTACAAGAGAGTACTTGATTTAGGAAAAAAAACAATAATTAAGAATAATGGTACATAATTTCACAGCGCAAACCTTACTCCAATTCATTTAACTCCACTTCACTTCAGTTCACTTCACTGCACTGCACTTCACAACACTTAACTGATATGCATCTCTTTCGCATTTCTTTCCCTCCACTACACAACACTGCACTGCACTGCACTGCACTACACGAATATAAATAATAATAATACTACTACTACTACTACTACTACTACTAATAATAATAATAATAATGACAATACTACTACAACTACTACTAATAATAACAATTAGACAAATTACTTAATAGGAAATTCCACTTATTTAACAGTAGAAACTTAACAATAATACAATGACATAAAATATAGATGAATAGCTAGGAAACTAATTTATTTTTAAATTTTCTCAGGTTTTGAGGAAAGGGTTCAAAGATTGTCGCAGGCAAACTGTTCCAGTCTCTAATAGTTCTGTTTGTGAATGAAAATTTCCCAACATCCGTTTTCTGCACTCTTGTCTTAATTTTGTGCTTGTGATCCGCTCTACCGAAGTAAGTAGGTTTTCCTAGACGACGATTAATTTCACCCCAAGCAGGATAACCTTTGTATGCTTTGTACATAGCACAGAGTCGCAACTTAATCCGCCTTTTTTCGAGTGACTCCCATGCACCTTTATTTTTTGTACCCCTGAAAGTGAATTTTAATGCTCTGCGCTGAAGCCTTTCTAGATTACCTTGCTGCGATATTCTGTACGGGTCCCAGCATACCGCGCCGTATTCTAACACGGGTCGCACTAGTGACATATAAGCTAATTCTTTACTTTTCACCGTACTCCTCTTTAGAATCCGCATAACGAAATGTAAAGATCTCCAGGCTTTCCCTACAACGAAATTTACTTGATTTTCCCAACTCAATTTACTGTCTAACTGTATTCCTAAATATTTGCAAGATGTAACTGTAGGTATGACATTGTTATTCAATTTGTACACTGTTTCACCATAACATCGACCCCTACCAAACGTGATGGCTTTGCTCTTCGAACTGTTTATTTCCATGCCGTTTGTTTCTGCCCAGGAGTGTAATTTGTCTGTGTCTCGCTGCAAAATATCTACATCCTCCTCTGATTTGATAACCCGATAGATGATACAGTCATCGGCGAAGAGTCTTACATTTGAAGCTAAATGTTTTGGCAAGTCATTCACAAAGGCGAGAAACATGAGAGGTCCAATGACACTTCCTTGTGGAATCCCTGACGTAACACTAGCGGAGGTTGATAAAAAGCTTCCTATTCGAACCTTTTGTTTCCTATCACGTAGTAGTTCGTTTATCCAAGCCACCACCCTTGTGTCTATACCCGAATCTATTAATTTGTTTACAAGACGATCGTGTGGAACAACATCAAAAGCTTTAGCAAAATCTATTACTATCGCGTCTACCCTTCCCCCATTATCAATTTCATCGGCTAGGTCCTGTAGAAGGGAAACAAGCTGACTTTCGCATGAGAAACCGTTCCTGAAACCGTGTTGACCTTGATACAGCCATTCCTTGTCCTCCCATTCTTTCCGGATGTAGTTAGTAATTATTGTTCCATGAGTTTGCATACGACTGATGTGAGACTTATCGGTCTGTAGTTACTAAGGACTGTTTTATCACCGCTTTTAAAAACAGGTACTACGAGTGCTAACTTCCAATCTTCCGGTACGCAAGCGTTATTGATAGAGACATTAAATAATCTAATTAGATACGGTAGAATAGCCTCACCGCCTAATTTAATGATATCCGTGGAAATACAATCGGGCCCTCGAGATTTTCCGCTTTTCATTAATTTTATTCTTTTCCGTAGAGTATTTACGTCGATATAAAATAGATTTCTATCTGATAACGTTGGTATCCGTGTATCGTTAGTTTTCTGCTGAAATACCGACGTGAAATACGCATTAAAAGCGTTTGCTTTTTCCCTGTCGTCAGTTACTTGCGAATTATTTATCCGAACAACTGGTATTTCATCTTTGTTTCCCTTCCTTCTACGAACATACTTAAAAAATTTCGACCAATTACTGCCGTCCGCATCAAGGATATATTTCAAATGACGTTCTTCCGCAATTTTCTTTTCCTTTTCTAATGCTTTTGAATAACTTCGAAATAATGACATATGGTTATCACTATGTGTCTGTTTCTAAACGCCTTTCTGGTTTTTCTTTTCATGCATCTAATCTTTGCATTATAATATTCTGGATCGGGGTTACTTTTTAAACAATTTGCACGGCACAAATGTCTGCACGGCATTTTCAAGAATATTTTTAAATCCTCGCCATATTTCTTCAATCCCCCCTTCTATTCTAAGAAACCCTTCGTACTGTTCTCTTAAGTATTTTTGAAGCCCTTCTACATTCGTTTTCTTGTATTCCCTCAGTGGAAATCCGGCGTTAATACTTTTCCTTGAAGTACTTAAGTCCAAGTCGACAAGAACTGCTTTATGGTCACTTATACCTTCCATGACGTCGCACGATAAGAAATAAGCCTTTCGGTCTAACGAGGCAAATATCTAGAAGCGCTTCCTGTCTAGTGGGCTGGTCTACTACCTGCGCTAATCCGTTGTCCCAAACAAGTCTATTGACAAGTTGCTGCACATTTCCGTCGCAAACGTACCCTTTCCAATTAGTGTCTGGAAGATTTAAATCTCCGGCAATAACTACTGGATGGCTATTTATGTTTTTAGTTCTTTCGTGTATGGCGCCTAAGATTTCGTAACTACTAGCCGGTGGACGATAGCAAGCAATTATTTCTAGGATATTTCCTAAACAATGAATTTTCAACCCCGTCATTTCAAAAACATTATCAACCCAATTTGATACGACATTTAATGTGTTTTTCACGCAAATGAAAACTCCGCCGCCTCTAGTTTCGCGATCTCTCCTAAACGTAATATAATCAGACCGAAAAAATTTCCGAATTCGCTACCGCATCCGAGAGCCATGATTCTGTACCTATCACGATATCAGGATCACAAGCCTCAATTAAATTCCAAAATTCTATTACCTTATTCATGATACTACGGCAGTTCACCTGCAACAATCTAGTGAAGCCTTTCCTCACCTGCAAGTCTGATTTTGGGATCCCTGCGTCTTGTTTAGGTGCCTGCGCCCGCGCAGTAGTTGTTTCATCCCGCGCAGCTATCGACCCCTCCCGCGCAGCAGTCGCCTCCTCCCGCGCAGCAATTCCATCTGGACGTATTTGTTTCAACTGATTTTCTATATCATGTTAAGTAAAAGGGCAATTTCTGGACGCGTTTGATGAGCCCAATCTTACATTCAAGCAGAAATGAATGCGACATGCTTGTCTCTAGGCCATCTTTCTTTTAGGTCCAGCATTATTATCTCGGGAAATCCTTCTTTGGAGCACTTTAGCGGCGATACGCATGTGATTGTATGTAGGATGCCTTGCACGTGGTTCTGTCCTTATTCTGCCTCGTTTCACTGCAAGGGGCGTGGGGATGATGTTCCACTGTACTCCTCCTCTCTTTTCCACGCCTAACATATGTACTCAGCTCACACACCTAACACAGCACGTTTTAGACGCTCAGCTCGCAGTCAACAATCCTCGCAGCAGATCTTTGCTGATCACTCAATGTAATGGTCTTTTATCCCACAATAACACAAACTCTCATTTTTTTACGAATTTTAATTGTATATTAAATAAATGAATACTTTATGTTATTAGAGTTTTCACATATGAATTTTTTTCTATTTTAAATATCGATGTGCAATGAATTCCAGTCACCATCTGATGAAGTCTCCCACGAAACAGTTTGATTCGCGTGCTGTGCTTTATGTTGCGTTTGGTGCTGGCTGATGTGAGGGAGAGAGTATGTGAGTGTTGGAGTGTGTGTGTTGTGTTATGTGTGTGAGGCGCTGCTTCACTCCTATTAACCGAATCTATTCGCTCAGCGTCGCGAAGGAGCAAGTAATTCATACGTAGGATCCTGAGAATTGTAACTCCCGACTCATTCAGAAGTTTGTCTCGTCACCTACATTGTATCTTTACAACAATAGTATGTTAAGAAACTGTTTTACAATGGTACTCATTGGCGGGTATGAAGTATATTATATAAGTATTTTATAAGCGAGGATCATACTTGTGTCGTACATTTCCTACGAGTGTATTAATACCTACATGTATAATACTAAGTAGTATAATACCTCAAATAATACCAAGTTTCATTCAGTACTTTTTCTACGTCTAATGATAACTATTAAAAATGTCAAACATTTATATTAAACGTGGACATTCCGTCATTGCTGACATGTAGGAACCAACCACTACGTATAACAGAGAGCTACGAACCTAGAGCTTTTTTTCTCTTTAGGAGCATTTTTCTGTTACTGGTGACGCCGTATCAATAGAACGAAATATTCGCTAGAACAACGACCAATGATTAATCATCTCCCAATGCTTAGTTTGTAAAATTGTGATTGTTCAAACATCTTAACTCTAACAAAGCTGGATCTTATCACTATCATTACGCAATGACCTGCAGCTATCTAATAAGAGAATTGTACAATGACAGTAGAAAAATCTGTGGTCACGGAGTAAAAGTTCTTAAGTCAATTTTTGGCGAAATTGGGTTAAGTACTGAAAATACAAGTTATGTATCTATATTTTATGTCAGTAAAATTACTGAATTCAAATGTTGCCTCTTTAAGGAGAATAAAGCGTTGGGAAATAGCGTATAGCATAGGACAAAGCCTTGGCTCAATAATCTAAAGCTTGCTTTCTCCAAACTAAGAATTTTGACTTAAGAATTTTTACCCTGTGACGACAGAAATGTTTTGAGGCTCACTCTCACCAGTCTTGGTCAATGAGATGTAAAAAGAAGAAAAATTGAGGAAAAGTGAGGTATTACTCTTTAATTCCATAGATGAATATATTTTTTTGAAAAACGCGGAAAAATTACGTACACGTAAACTTACTCCTGCAACACACGGCCCTTTCTTGCTCATGATCGTGCTTGAACGCAAAAGCGGTGTGCCCCAGGGGCTTAAAACGTATCTAATTCTTTTCCTTTTGCCCTAACCTACAAAGTGAAGACTTCTTAGTCCTTCTGCTACATCTGTGAAAATTTGACTCTTCGTGGTAGTACTCCCGTACAGTGTGAAACGTGCAGTAACTCGAATTCTACTAAAACCCCACGTTTCGCTAACAGTTTTCTTCTCATGCGCGTGTGGAGGAAGGAGGCGAGTCAGGTTTCGAGAGTTCTCGCATGTTGTGTCGGCGCCCTTTGACCTGCATCGCCCTCCCCTCCGCGCGGCCGTGACCTTCAGCCGCTTGCCTTCTTGCGGTGGTCTCGGGTGCGCGCGCCCGCGTAGGCGCTGGCGTGGGCGTTGTAACTTTTTGTTGGGCTCCTTGCGAAACGGTTTAGAATAAAGTGCACGTGGCACTGTTGATCACGTGCAAGATCGCAGCCCCTCTCCCGTCGCCCTCTTTACGTGTAGGCATGCACATCAGCAGACTTTGGTACATCTTGATTCAACGCTGATAAGCGCTGTGTAAACAAGAGGTAATGATAGTTATATACTTTGTGAGATTGAATGTTGACCGGTCTGTTTGTGAAAAGAATCTCGAGAATTATCGTTCCGCAGTGGTGTTTTCCTTTCGTCCTTGGTCCTGTGTTTGTTGGTAAACGTCGACCGGCCGCATCTGCTGTTTCCGATTGTCGTGTGTCCGTCACTTTCCGCTCGTGAAGCCCCGCCCTCCGCCCCCGAGGCAGTCCCGCGAATCGCTGTGTCATGTGGACAAGGGAGCATCGCGCCAAGGTTTCGCATTTTTACTCTTTTTCGCATTTTCTCGCTTTTGTTCGGACTGTGTCACCCATAGTCTTCTCACTGTCCCGAAACGAGAGGCGTTCCCTTGGCTGAGCACCCTGACCGAATTTTATTGACAACTGGCTCACTGGCGAGATGTAGATGGACTGTATTATTTTTTTATTGGCGTTTATGCGTCCTTCCATTGCTGAGGATGTTGAGGACCATAAGTGATGATCGAATACATTGATGGTGTGTCGGGGGAGGGAAGAGATGAAAATTGTCCTCACATAAATTCTTCTTCTAAACATAATTAACAAATAACATTTTTTCTTTGGTATTTTGAGGGGAAATGTACATTTTTTTAGATGGTAGCTATAAGTAGTGACATATTTTCAACTAGGTACGCTTTTAATTGAAGGGAAAACTATCGAAATCGCTCTCAAGAGGAACTACCAGCTTTTCCTCCCATCCTGTGTTAATTACCCAAATATATTGGCGCTCCTGTAGCCACAAGAGGAAACATTTTTAACATAACCTTGTGGGTCAAAAAATGGAGTACCTACCTTGATTGATCTAGTGATGGCTTCTTCACCTAAATCAACGCGTCCTGAGAGTAGCAATGCGACGAGTAAAGGGCAAAGTATCGACTTAGGTGGGTTATAAAATCGATTGATGTCACTACAGTGCCTCTGACCGGGAGGTCCTAGGGTTCGAGTCCCGACTGTAACAGGAATTTCGACACTAGCTGCATAGTTACGTTCATATATGCATTACATCACCACACATGCCGGACTAGTCGGGAGCTTAGAGCTTGACCCGGCTGGTGGGAGAGGGAAAATACCCGCAAGCTGACGTATGTCGGCGTCAGATGCCGCCAGTCAGGGCGGAGGGTGGAAGATCACCGCCACCTCCCGCGATGAAAACACACACTTCACTTACGGGACTAATGGTCTTAGTAGTTAGCGCGCCCGGAAACAAGAATCAATCAATAAATCTACGGAAAAGTCTGGCACATGATGTAATTTTATAACGTGGACTTGCGGAAGCCCTTGTGAAGCAACAAATCGGGCCTATACAGTTTTATCTGTGATTCTATCGAAAGTCAACGGATGAAATCTAACTTTATGTATAATTGAGTAATTACAATTGAAGTAGTTAATACTAATTGACTTCGTTCGTCCTCGCAAAAAATATGCAGAAGCCGCCACTGGTAGAATGATGGCGATAATAATCATGACGTGAATGACGAAGCAATGGTGGAATTAGTTGCGAGGGAGAACAGAGAACACGTGCCAAGTATTTGCTTTGACCACAAAAAATTTCCATCTTGCCTGCCGGCGATCGAACCCGGCTCGCAGTGATGGAAAGAACACACTAGCCATTACGACACATGGTGTAGTATGAACTACGTAATGCTAGTTTAAATTTTTTTGAATTGTACCTACAGTTGAAGAGTAATGACAAGAAAAGAGGCATGGTGATTCAAAATAAAAATGGCATTTTTATTGTAGTTGTTTTTTACTTTGAAAACTTTTTGTCAATATAATTAAATTCCTAAGTACATTATCTAGCAGGAGACATTGTACCTAACATCAGATATTCTAGAAAATTGATTTTCAATTGATGAGTAATAATTTATGAACAATCGACATTCAACATCATCAATTGTGTCAGGATAATAAGAATATAGTATTGAGTAGTGGCGAAAGAATATTGAATGCATTCTACACGTTTCTGGAAATATTTAGTGAATTTAAGTGTTCTAATAGATGTGACGTTTCAAAACATATTTTCTTATGTTTAATTACTTGAGGTGTTAAAACCAAAACAATTAGTTTTAAAGAATTCCTCTATGTTAAATTATGATTTACATAAGATTCAGAAATTCCAATCAAGCAGTAACTGCAAGTCACTACGTATTACTTAAATGCAGTACCTTTAAACTGTTAAATGAGTAACTAATTCATTCTTTTACTGAGAGTTACCTCATTCTGTAATATATGAAAAGTATCAACCCTAATAATAAAGTACCCTATCGACCATTAGCCATAAACCTTACGTATGTGTACTCATGAATGAAGGATATGAAATGTTGGCGACTTATAAAAGGAATAATTCTGACCGATCAGACCAAGTAATGATACAGGATGCGAAATTTCGCACAAAAGGGCTTTAAAAGCGTTGGTGACCCATGCAGTCGGCCAATGTGCAGACCGTGCCCCGACCTTTCTCTTTCGCTCAGTCCCTGGATCGGCAGCCACTCGCCCCCGCGGCGGGATGCAGTGCACCACCGTTGAAGTGTTGACTTACAGAGATCAGATAATTGTGAAAGCTCTGCACTCCGAACAAGGGTGATCGGAATGGGAGGCGCTGGTGGAGGATTGGAAATGTTCACTCTGTTGCCTTAGTTTCTCGCAGATACCCACATCGTTAGTGACAAGGTGGGCGTAGTGAGGACACGGAGGGGGCTCTCAGGCCACTGGATTCGTTGGGATGGGTTTCCACTTGGGTTCCAGTTTATGTTGGTTATGTTCTTTGTTGGTATTAAACTCTGATGAAGACCAATTGAGTAAGTTTTGCTTAACCTGAGTGTTTATATGGCGAGCGTTTTCGGAACTCGTGAAAATTGAACGCATTACAATACTAAGTATTAAACTACATTATTTGTATTTGATTCAAAATAAATTCGCAAACAAGGTCATAATTAAAACAGATTAAGTATCATCGAATATATACAAAATGTAATACATAAGGAAAATTCTCTCGCTTCTCCGATGTAATGCTTAATGCGTTAGAGGAAGATCCGTTGGTGTGCTGATCGACTCGCGGCGAAGAGGGCGTGGGACCACTTTAAGTCTTGCGACCAACAATTAAGTCTTGCGACAATTAAAAGCCCGGGAGCACATGAGCGTCACTCCTTCCCGCATAGCAAAGCGCATTAAACGGTTATTCGCTCTAGGAAAATACGCGTTGATAGTTCTTTGACGCGAAGCGAACACTCTCCCTTGAAAATAAGGCTGGGGAGTGGTCCACTTTATCTTCACATTTGGCCACTGAATTTTGAGTGACACAGACCTAGAAAGTTAAATTTGTGTTAGGAAGATTATTTCAAATAATTTATTCATAAACTTTTGTGATTTATTTCCAAACTTATTACTGATGAGAGATTGGCGTATTAACTTATCCGCTTGGGAAATGTGACATTACTGTCCTGTTGAGGACTTTCTTGGCGTGAAAGATGGAAATATCCACGAGAGCCGTCGGGTGCCTGAACGCTCCCGCGTCAAAGGTATTTTGGCGATCGTTTCGGCTTCACTTGTTTTGAAGACTGAAATGCATTGTCCTTTTCTCCCTCCTGCTTTTAGACCCTCCAACATTACTGAAGAACCGGCGTGTCAAGCTGAAACAGTGATGTCAGCACAGAAGAATGAAACAATTTAGTTAGTTGTTTTGTTAGTTGCTACTAGTTAGTTGCTAAATAATTACCACAATTTTGAATTATTTTCTATGTAATTTCGTAACGAACACGGGTGTGAGCTGGTTTGACGCGACGCCGGCACACACGAGTGAAATTCGGATCGTAGCTGGATGGAAACCCTCAAGTGATTTATCGCTAATTAATTACCACAGTTTGGAATTAATTGCTATCCATTTTGGTGGCGAAAATGGATGTGAGCTGCCTTGACGCCACGCCAGAATACATACAAGTTAAATTCGGACTGTAGCTCGGCGGAAACCTTCAAATAATTTATTGCCAATTAATTGCATTAAATTTTTGAAAGAGGGCGGAAAAGCAGGCCAAATCGCCGCCAATAAAGACACACATACAATTTGTTCCTTATTATCGTATCGAATAAAAATTGCAACCCCACCCAAAGTAAGTATAAGTCTATCGTTTCGATGATTTTTTAACCTGGAATTTTATATTTTTCACCAGGTATAAGATGCGTTTTATATACATAAGCAATTCGTATTTGATGAGAGCACAAAAAATTACTAAATAAATATTTCTGTACTAAAATATCATTTGCATTCCAGTTATATACAATTGATTTTTTTGGGTTATTTTCCATTACTTGTTTTACTATTTAAAAAAAGAGCTTTTACTTTTATAGTGTCTTTCTTATCGTGTTTAAAGATGGTATTGTTAACTTTTAAGATATATATTATTGCTATGGTTTTATAGTTTGGTTCGGCGTTGTGAAGCAACAGCATTTATTGATTTGTGCTAATAATACGCGGGAATTATTTTACTTTATTTTGATTCTTAAGTAATTTTTAATTAGGAATACTTATTGTAATTCTTTATTCCTTGTATAATTTATTAATTTGATATGGAAAAGGGAGAATACATTGTGGACGTACCTCTATTGCAGTCGGATGATGAGCAGGGTGAGTATAGTTATTTTATACATTTTTATAAAGAGCTAATTAAAACATTTTGCTCCCTGAAATTCTCACTTTTTATTAACTAGAACTACAATAATCATATCGTCCCACTACGTCATTATTTATCACCAATTATTTATTATCCAACACCATATTTTCCTTGACTCAAAATGAAAGGGGTAGGATGATTGCTGCGAGTTGCGAGTCCGAATCTCAGGTTTCGTTTACTGGGAGAACCTAGATACGAGTTCCGATGGTTGCAGGTCACTAGCGAAATAGCTATTCGTTCGCCGATTTAAGCTATGAACTTTGTGAAACAAAAAATTGCAACATGGCAATGTTCTGTAATCGAGAGTATTTAAATTTCCTCGAGACTCTCTGAATCACTGGAGGCTACGACTCTGTGCTAGCCATTTTCCCGAAACTATTAATGCCAACATCCTGTGTTACAACGAAGAGGCGTCGGTATTCCACACTTCCGATGGTGAGCGCAACAATAGAGTGCTGGCGCAAGAAGAGGAGGCGTCAGTTGATAAGCGTCGGTCGGTCGGTCGATCCACCGGTCGGTCTGTCAGTCTATCGGTCTGTCGGTCTGTCGGTCGGTCGCTCGGTTTATTGGTCGGTTGGCGTATCGATGCGTCTGTTGGTTGGTCGGTCGGCTCACTCATCAGTTCAAGAAGACTGGTGCGCGGGCGCCGCTGTGCGAGTGGACTGGTGTGCTGGCATGTGCAGTGTGCGCGCAGGGTGAGTTCGATGTGTCGTGGCGCGTGGGCGGAGCTGGGCGGGTAGGCTGGTGTGATAGCATGTGGTGTGCTCGGGTGCGCGGCGGGGAAGCCGATGTGCCCTGGCTCGTGGGAGCCGCTGCGCCAGTGGGCTGGTGTGCTGACGTGTGCGGTGTGCGCGCAAGGTCCGGGGCGAGGCTGCCCTGGCGCGTGTACACCGCTGATCGAGTGATCTATAGTGTAATTTTTCTAACTCTGCCCCTCAAGCTCCTATGGCCACGTTGGAATATCACACGGCATTTCGCGTCTTTGTCCATCGTACCGCTAGAAGTCGCATGATTGCAAGCACTGCTTGATACGGTCGCGATCATGCGATACCTGGCAGCACGACTGAAAACGTCGCGAAATATCGTGACATATTCCATCGTGAAGACGGACCTTGAGGGGCAAAGTTAGAAAAATTGCAGTACAGTGTCATGTCATGTTCGGTATGCACGCAGCGTGCGCGGCGGGGCGGCCGATGTGCCCTGGCGCCTGGGCGCAGCTGGGCGTGTGCGGGGAGGCGGCGCGGGTGCCGGGCGCGGTGCCGCGGATGCTGGTGACCGGCGGGACGTCTATGCGTGTGCGGCCTGGGCGTTCTCGCCGGGCGAAGGCTTCGAAGGCGTCACACGCAGGTCTGAACGCAGCAAATACGCCAATATAATTACTCTTAGTTTCGAATAAATTTATTGTTTTCAAACTTTGCAGTGAACATTGCTCCCGAAAAAGTCTTTACCATTTTTTATGATGAATAAATATTTCGATCTTTAGACACCTCGACGACTTGTGACTAAACGAATTTGAAATAAGTTTCAAAATGTTTGGGGAATACTTCACAAGAAACTAATTCTGCATTCTTAAAAATATGCCAAGAGAAAACCGATGTAATGACAGGAAGAAATCTTCAAAAAGCTCAAAATTATTATACTGTAAATGGCTAAGTTACGAAAAATTTTAATTATATCTTCATTACATTTTCAACAAAAAATCTATTAATTACAAGACGTGAAAATTATACAAACGTTAAAAATAAAAAAAATTGTTTGATATTGTAAGAAATTTTAAAGTAATTACAAGGATTTGTGGAGGTTAATGGCCATAAATTGTGGAAAACAAAATTTTATGAATTGCATAAAAATATTTGTGTGTAAAGATGGTGTGTAATTTGTATAAAATATTTTTAGATGAATTTAAATTTACGTGCAACGTTATTTTTCATTAGATGTGATTAGTTTCATTGGCTAAAGACCTTTTTGATGGCGTTGGATCAAGTGTGGCCCCCGCGGTGCCCCTGGCAGGGCGTGGCGGCGGAGGCAGGGCGTAAATGCTATAGATAAAACATTATTTTTGATTTTGTAAGAAATTTTAAAACAAGGCTTTGTGGATAATAAAGACAATGAATTTTGTAAAACAATTTTATGAATTGTGTTTAAAATATTTTTGTGTAAAGATGGTGTGTAATGTGTATAAAATATTTTTAAATGAACTTAAATCCACAATTCTACACGAGACGTGATTAGATCATTGACCAAATACCTTCTTGGAGGCGTGAGCTCAAGTGCGGTCCCTGTGGTGGGTCTGGCAGGGCAGAACGGCAGGCGCGAGGCGCAACATCTAAAAATAAAACAAAAATTACTTGCAATTGCTTCATACTTTCTTGCGAAATCACGCAAGATAACGGCAATGAATTGTTAAAAACAAAATTTTATGAATTGTATTAAAATATTTTTTGGATAAATATTTTGTATAATTTGTATAAAATATTTTGAAATGAACTTAAGTCCATGTTCGACAAATTTTCATGATAAGAGATTAATTTAATTGGCCAGAAATATTTTTGGATGCGTGAGGTTGAAATGTGGCCCCTGCGGTGCGCCTGGCAGAGCCGAGCGGCGGGCGCGAGGCGCGGCCGGTGGACGCGGTGGCGTCGGACGCGGACGCGTCGGCGGCGTCGTCGGAGGCGAGCACCCCCCTGGGGGCGTACGGCTGGCGCCGGCGCGGGCGCGCCAGCGACGACATCGACGAGCGTGGGCGGCGCCGCGTGCGCCTCATGTCGCCCGCTGAGCGCTGGGCGCGCGCGCGCCGCCAGAGGGACCGGCTGCCGCGCCTGCACGCGCGGGGCGTGCGCCGCCACCGCGAGCCACTCTGCGACGTCCTGGAGGACGAGCTGCGCGCCGACGGCTTCCCCGAGGCGGCCGACGCCATCGCGCGCCTGCTGCAGCTCAACGACCTGCTGCTGCTCGCCGCTAAGCAGGTACCGCCGGCTTAGGTGGCTCAGGGCAAAAATTGATGTGTAAATGAAACGGAACCCTAACGAACGGTCCACGAAACGCGCGAGATCTTTCTTTCCTCTTCCTTGCCCTATTCTCTCCCTTCACTGACACACTTATATACTTACAACCACTGCATTGCCACACGTGTCAGGAGACCAGCTAGAGGTTGTCCCGGCTATGGCGGTGGCTCGCTGATGGAAGATGCCCCGCTAGCCGACGTGTGGGTCAGCATTAGATCTCCCCATCCGGTGGAGGAAGATCACAGCAACCTCACGCGATAAAAAACATAGAAACACTTACGGAATTAGTGACCTTAGCAGTTGACGCGTCCGGAAACACTAAACGATACTGGTTCCAAAAGTTCCGGCGAAGAGGCCAGCAGGCCGAGACCTTCGTATGTTGGCGAGCTGTGGTTCCGGCGGTTAGTGGAGAGGGACGGTGCGGGCGCTCATGTGTGATTAGGTGAAGCTGCGCTGAGAAGTGTGCTTGTGGTGAGCGAGGGCGTGAGCGTGGGTGCACTTGGCCGTGTGCTTCTAGTGTGTGTGTGTGTACTTAGGTGAAGCTGCGCTGGGAGCTATGCTTGTGGTGAGCGGGGATATGAGCGTGGTTGCGTCTGTGCACTGTGCCCTGTGTTTGTAGTGCGTGGGGGTGTGCGTGTGCTCAGGTGAATCTGCGCTGGGCGATGTGCATGTGATGATGGAGGCGGGAACGTGTCATGTACTTCTACAGTGCGTGAGCGCATGCATATGAGCTTTCCATGTGCAAGTAGGGTGGGAGCTTTCCAAGTGCTTTGTTCTTAACCTGGGTGCGTGCAGGTGAAGCTGCACTTGGAGGTGTGCTTGTGGTGGCAGCTGAGGGCGCGAGAATGCCATGTACTTGTCCTGAGAATGGCTGCGTGCGTGTGCTCAGGTGAAGCTGCGCTGGGAGGTGTGCCATCTGCGCGAGCCCGCGCACGAGCAGCTGCTGGGGGAGCTGGCCGAGGGCTTCGCGCTGGCGGAGAGCGCGGGCACGGCGGAGGACGTGTGGGGCGGGGCGGCGCGTGCCGACGTGCTTCTGCGCCTTGCGCTGCGCTCGCTGGCGCGCGGGGAGACCTTCTACTGGCTGACGGAGCAGCTGCTGCTGCGCGCCATCGCCGCCGCCTCGGCCTTCCACCTGGACGGCGGGCTGCGCGAGGCGCGCGCGCGCTACGCCTACGGCTTCGTGCTGGCCGCCAAGATCGGCCACATGGACTACGCGCGCGAGGAGCTGGACCGCGCGCGGGCGCTGTGCATGGGCCGCAGCTGGACGCTGGGGCTGGAACGGGCGGGCGTCGAAGCCGCGTTCCCCGACGACGCCTACCTTTCCGTCACCGACCTGCTGACGCGCGTGCTGCTGCAGCTGTCGCGCGCCGAGCGGAAGTTGGACCCGCTGCGGGCGGCGCGCTACGCCTCGGCCGCGCTGCGCCGCCTCGGCCACCCGCGCCTGGACCGCTTGCAGGTGCGCCTGCCGAACATTCTATAGCTTAGTACAGACTGTATGGGTACGCCTCGGCCGCGCTGCGCCGCCTCGGCCACCCTCCCCTTGACCGCTTGCAGGTGCGCCTGTCGAACATTCTATAGCTAAGTGCAGGCTGTGTGGGTACGCCTAGGCCGTCCCTCGCCTTGACCGCTTGCAGGTGCGCCTGCCGAGCATTCTATAGGTAAGTGCAGGCTGTGTGGGTACGCCTCGGCCGCGCTGCGCCGCCTGGGCCACCCGCGCCTGGAGCGCCTGCAAGTACGCCTGCCGAACATTCTAAAGCTAAGTGCAAGCTGTGTGGATTCGCCTCGGCTGCCCTGCGCCGCCTCGGCTACCAGCACCTGGAGCGCCTTCAGTAATGCCTGCCAAACATTCTAAAGCTAAAATTATCCAAAATGAACACATTTAATGTTTACCACCTAGTTATAATCGCCTGGATAAGCAGTGAATGGATGGCTGGATATAGATCGTTCATATTAAGTAGGAAAACACATTACACAAAATGTGTTACAAGTATCACTATCTTTTGATTCTCAAATCGTCTACAGACGTACGCTGTCTTAACCCTGGAATACCTAATTTTGTAACCAAGAAATACCACCACATAAATAAAATGTTTTTTATTCAATGCTAACTCAGGCTAAGTATGGAAATACCAGAGTTATATACAATTTTCCAAAAGTCGAGAGAGAGTACCATAGACAAAGCAATTTTCACAGTAAAATCTGAAGATGTCCTAAATACCGTTGAAGCACAAGTCTTCGTCTTTCAGAATTCCAAACCCCGTTGTACGTAGCACAGTTGTTCGCCTAACACTTACTTCACTAGTTGATCCGGTCGTACGCTCTGCTCAGCTGATTACACACTGCCGGCTTCTCCCTGTGGGGCCACATTTACCTCGCTGGGGCTGAAGGTCCGCCCCTAGCCGGCTTGCAAGGGCCGAGGCGCGCTTTGGCATGCTCACAGGAGCGTAACAGCCGGCCCGGCGTAACAGCCGGCCCGGCGTAACAGCCGGGGCCGGCGCGCTCTCTGGGACGGCGGAGGCACTCTCGAGCGGTGTCGTCGCTTTCCGGCCGATTTCCTGCGGCGATCCTTTTAACGGGACGCGGGCGACCACCTCACCTACTACACGGATTGAGTACTACAGTACTCCAAACAATGAAAAATACATAAAAAGTAAAAGGGCATCTACAACACGTGTACAGGCGCAAAGATAATCTACTCAAATGAGAATACTTAGAGTGTGACGAAAAAACCTCTATCCCAGTGCGACTAGCGTCAATTCAAAGTACTTCTGGGTGACGTGGCACCCCTCTATATATTCCAGGGTTAATACTCTACGTCTCTAATTTGAACGGTCGTTTTTTATTAAAAATCATCTAGGCGCGATAACCTTTCGTACGGCATTTGTATTTAAGCGACATTCAGCAGAAATGCAATTAATTCACTGTCAAAAATCTTCACCAAATACTCTCAGATATAAGAATTACACTTTTCTGAAGACATCTTGCAAGTGTAAGGTAAGGTACAATTACAGGTTGTATCCAAGGGCGAATGTATAACAAGGTGCAATCACATAGTGGCGGCGATGGTGTAGCGGTTAGCGTAACGGACTGCTATACCCAAGTTCCCGATCGAAACCGAACCCAATCGAAGCCGTGTATTTTTCGAGGCGAAAAAATCCTTCGTACACCTTCCTTCGGAGGGGAAGTAAAGCCGGCTGTCCCATGTTAGTATATTTACTTGCATGTAAAAGATCAAGCCTAAATGAAGCGTCTGAGCTAAATTCAAATCGCCGGTTTCGTCGCCTCAGTAATACCTTCTTTCCTCTCTATCCGGGGAAAGGAGTATAGCGAAATTTGCGTGGTCAGACGGAAGAGCAGGCCTCATGGTCTGAGTCTCGCCACGTAAAATAAGGCAATTCAATTCAATTCAACACATCTTTCAATCAATTTCGTACTGAAATTTAATACACTAGTTTATCAAGAATTCTTTAAAAAACAATCGCATACTAACTGTGCAGCACGCTTTTAGTGACGTGTGTGTGCGCAGGCGCTGGCGCTGGTGGAGCTGGGCGTGTGCTACGAGGTGCTGCGCGAGTACAACCGCGCGGTGGCCGTGCTGCAGCTGTACCTGCGCATGCCCTACACGGCGCACGACCCCGGCAGCGACTGCAGCGCCTACGTGGAGCTGTCGTACTGCTACCGCCAGATGGGCAACGTGGAGATGGCGCGGCGCTGCCTGGCGCTGGTGCTGGAGTCGGCGCAGGCGGCGGGCCGCAAGAGCAAGACGACGCTGGGCGGCAAGCGCATGCTGGGGCGCGCGTGCGAGGCCGTGCTGCAGACGGCGCAGCGCGCCGACCGCAAGGAGATGGTGGCGGTGGCGCACCGCTTCCTCGGGGAAGGCCTGCTCATGCTGGGCATGTTCCGCGAGGCCAGCGACCACCTCGAGAAGGCCATGCGGCTCTTCCTGCCCATGCAGCAGTGGAAGGACGTGGACCGCGTGCGCGTCGTGCACGCCATCACCAAGGTATGGGAAGAGATTTTTTTTATAAGAAAGGACCGCTTTGAGAACTACTGCTCACAACATAATTGCAGGTTATGTCCATGCAGTTAATTCGCGAATGCGTTTGTTTAGTTCATTCGTAAATGTTTTTTTATCACTATATCTTGCATAACCTCCCTCGATGGCACGTTGGTTAGCGTGCTCGCTCTCCACGGCGCAACCCCGAATTCTATTCCCGGTCGAAGTCAATTACACATGTGCGATTTCCTTACAAATGTGCCAGTATCTATTGCTGTGTAATGATAAGAAAGTATACCCTAAGGTTGTGAAAACAAGTATTTACGGACGTATTTCTGCCAAAGTGACCAGTACATAAGGGATGTATTCGTGCTAAACACAGGAACCCCTTATCCCACGACCAAGAGGCTGGGTTACCGCTGTTCGGCCAAGGTCCGTAGCGGGCTGTCGAGCCAAAAAACAGCAACAACATGTTTTGCAATGCCATTACTCTGCATGACGTTCATTTGTTTCTCGATTTGTCAAATTGGTTCCGTCTTGGGGTAAATCCTCTATAATATCTAGTGCTACCAATTGTGCTAGTGATAGGTTTCCCTTCTTTTCTTTCCCGCATTTTCAATCGAAGCCTCTCAGTGACCTCCGGTTTCGTTCTTGTCCGCGAAATTCAAATATCTCATATTTTCCTATCTCATATCTCTTGAATCAGATGGTGATATGTTCATAATGTGACAGGCTCATAAAGGAATTTATGATCAGCACATCCGATGTATGAGGAAAATAACCTTTAGAGACGATGTGGCTCTGGTTATCCGTTGAGAGTCGTCCCCCGGAATATTGACTCTTATGCATATCTATTGTCTTTAACTTTCCGACGATATGATTTCTAGCACGCTATTATTATTATTATCATTATAAGAGACAAAATCTCAACACTGTTGGACATGAGACAATACGTCGGAATTGAGATTCAAGACGTATTGTATAACAGTTGAGTTGATATCAGTCAATCTCGTCTCCTAAGAACTTCCTCACAATATGGCAAGTGTCCAGTATCCCAGATTTCTGAATTTTTGATAGATAGCTTTCTAATTGAAGGATTTTCAAATGTTTCTCTGTGCTTGTAGGAATTAGTCCTGTGGCCGAAATGATAATGGGTCTAATATAGACTTTCTTGACTTTCCACATTTTCTTTACTTCATCTGCTAGATCCTTGTACTTGCTGATCTTGTTGCTATAGCTATTGTCGATATTGTGGGAGAGTGGAATGGCAATGGCAATCAGATGGACTTCTTGTTTCATTTTATCTAGCAAGGTGATGTCGGGTCTATTGGCTGGTATGGTGAGGTCAGTCCTTATTTCTCTATCCCAATAGAGTTTGAAATCGCTGTTATCAACTACTGGCGACGGTTCATATTTATTATTATTATTACTATTATTCCTCTAATTCATGGCTGAAGATTTTGTGAGTCGATTGAATATAAAATCTACTCCAGGTTGCAACCACCTTCCTGAGGAACAGATCTAAGAACTGTCGGTGCCTCTCCAATTCTTTGCGCAAAATGTGGACTGTTCCAAATAAAGCAATTTATTGCACTTCCCAGTCTTTTGAATTACTTGGAAGTTAAGTCAAGTTCTTACACAAATTTTGCGAAACAAATCACAGAGCTCCGATAACTATCGAGACGACATGTGCTTTTACGTCCGGGTCATTCCATATTAAATCAACACAGTCATTTTACATCACCATCTCAGATTCAAATGAAATTTGACACATAGGTAGTATGCATGGAGAATAAGAAAACTACAAATTTTGAGTAAAATATTTCCACCAATTTCTGAAATACAGCCGTGTAAAATTTTGCAAAATTGGCTTCCCGAAATTTTTTAAATTGATGTAGAACCTCACCAAATTAAGATAGAAAGCTGGAACAGGTGTCATTTTGCAGCTTTTTTTGATATACAACTCAATAGGGGTTGCGTTCAAAAAGGTTTTCAAATTTGAATTTAAACTTTTAATTTTGAGTTTTTTCAAAATGCTCATCTTCAAAAAAATTGCAAAAATTCTATAATAATCCTTATATAATTCCAAACAGATGGTGCAAGTTTAAAAATGGGACTGCAATGGGTTCATATGGTAATCTTTATTTAAAATGCACAATATTTACTTACTCTAGATTTAACTGATTCAAAATGCATTTTATTTCAAATTATAAGACCTAATATATACAAATTATTAATTTAGTGTTTTTATTGGCGAGTGTGTTGTGTTTTATTGTTATTGTTGTTGTTGTTATTATTATTATTATTATTATTATTTTTATTAGACCGTGGAACTTCATGCAATTGCAAATGTTTTGACTATGCATATCGAAAGGAAATGTATATAACTTTATCTATCACCAAAATTAAAACAAATCTACCTTATTTTTATTTTGCATGTGTGCAATTTTTTAGTTTAAATGCGTATTTTAATGTATGCGGTATATTTTCGTGCATGTATTCCAGGTTTTTGTGGAGAAGAGGATCTTTTCGGGTATTTCAATTTCAACTTAGAAGTGGCTTTCTTCTTACAACGCGGCTAGGGAAATTGAACTTCCTTCGCACGGTTTCGGGATTTAGTTTCTTGCCAATTCCAATTTATAACTGTGGAGTAACTTTTGGTGCATTAATACGAGGGTCCTTCTTTATTATTTTCACAACAAGATTCTCTTCTGGATCAGAAAGTCTTCGGACGTTCTCCTCCGGGTTGCAGTTCAATCGCCTATTCATTGATAGACCATGAGATTGTCACTCACTGTGCTTTTTTCATTAATGGCATTTGCAAAATTTTGGGCATCATTAACCCTTTGCATGATGGTAAATAACCAGCTGACGCTGCTCAAAGTTGGTGTTCATTCCTCAACGATTCATTTCACTGAAATGTTTAGGTTCCCACGTAGCTGGTTCATCAACTTAAAGGTGACCATGGTTTGTTTTATTTTTGGTGATAGGTAAAGCTCTATACATTTCCTTTCGATATGCAGTCAGTAAAAATATGCAATCGCATGACATTCCGCGGCATAATAATAATAATAAGAAGAAGAAGAAGAAAATTCATAACAATAAAACACAACACACTCGCCATTAAAAACACTAAATTAATAATTTGTATATATTAGGTCTTATAATTTGAAATAAAATGCATTTTGAATCAGTTAAATCTAGAGTAAGTAAATTTTGTGCATTTTAAATAAAGATTACCATATGAACCCATTGCAGTCCCATTTTTAAACTTGCACCATCTGTTTGGAAATATATAAGGATTATTATAGAATTTTTTCATTTTTTTTGAAGATGAGCATTTTGAAAAAACTCAAAATTAAAAGTTTAAATTCAAATTTGAAAACCTTTTTGAACGCAACCCCTATTGAGTTGTATATCATATAAAAGGCCATAAGGAATGCTGCAAAATGACACCTGTTCCAGCTCGCTATCTTAATTTGGAGAAGTTCTACATCAATTTAAAACTTTTCGGGAACCCAATTTTGCAAAATTTTACATGGCTGTATTTCAGAAACGGGTGGAAATATTTTACTCAAAATTTGTAGTTTTCTTATTCTCCATACATACTACCTATGTGGCAAATTTCATCTGAATCTAAAATGGTGAGGTAAAATTTTAATTAAAACTGTGTTGATTTAATATGGAATGACCCGTCCCACATTCGGCTGTGGCTATTGTTACGCTACGGTCGCACTATATCTGCCAAACACACGCGCTTCGGACAGTTGATTTTCTCGGAAGTGATAGGAAGTCCAATATTTTTCAGTAGCTTTCTTTTATTTCTTAGAAAGTGCTGTTGTAATCACAACTTATTTGAGCATTGGTTTAGTTACAATGAGTTCTTCGTATCTCAGAAGTACATTGGGACCGTATTCATCACCTTCAATCGATACAGACAAATATATACCCGAGAAATAAGCAAACGCAATAAACTAATTTGTGCATATTGTTCTAGTGTACTTCTACTATCTACTGCAATTTTGCTAAACAAATAATAACCCTTGTCCCCGACTCTACCCCTACCATTACTAGCAAAACGAGTGCTCGACAAGACAAGCGCACAATGAAGACATATTACTGTCCGAAAGCAAAACATGGGGTCGATCTCAGTATTAGCTGAGTCTTTTAAGAGAAACTGTGACAAAAATCTTGATGGAAATAGCTGATCATTGACGCAGAATCGCTACCCTGAAATACATTAGTTACAGCCATATTAGTTTTTTATTGGTTGAAAAAATGGTTTGATAAGGTTGTAAGCGTGTACCGGATTAGATGGCTTAGGGACTCAACTGATGTGTCTGTAGTGCCTCTGACCGGGAGGCCTTAGGGTTCGAACCCCGAGAGTGGCAAGATATTCGACACTAGCGTGATAGCTAGGTCGAGTTCAACCGCTGTCTGGAGGAGAATACTAGCAGCCGGCTGCTCTGATCGGAGTTTCCCTTGGTTTCTCCAATCAACACTAGGTGAATGCCTGCACAGTACCCCAACAAAAGGGTCACGAACCGCACGCGATCTTTCCTTCCTCTTCCTTATCGTATCCTCGCACCTTACTTACATCTACATTTACTAACTACCACACTTGTCGGGAGACCAGTCAGTAGCCTAGAGCTTGTCCCGGCTGGGGCGGTGCCCCGCTAGTGGGAGATACCTAGTAAAGGAAAACCCAGCTAGAGGATCCCACCATCCAGGGGGGAGATCACCGCCACTTCTCGCGATAAAACACTAAGGGAATTAATTACCTTGGCAGTTAACGCTCACGGAAACACCGAGTAATCAATCAAACGTGAGCGTTCGGGCTGGTTGTCCCTTGTCGAAGGGCTGCGAGATCATGCCGCTGATGAAGCGGCTCCTGTTCGACGCCATCGACTTCCCGCGCGGGCCGCACCTGCGCCGGCTGCTGCGCTGGAAGCTGTTCCACGTGCCGTTCTGGAACCTGCTGAGCGACAGCACCCCGCGCGTGCCCGCGGGCGACCTCTTCCACATCGTGGTGGACTCGCCGGCGGACGAGCGGCGCGTGCGGGCGCGGGGCGCGCGGGCGGCGTCGGCGGCGGCGGTCGGTGACGAGGGCGACGAGGGCGACGAGGGCGAGGAGGGCGACGACGAGGCGACTCTGGCGGCGACGGCGCGCGCCCTCCAGCACATGATGGAGACGGCCGGCATCACCGCCGAGGAGGAGGAGGACGAGGTCGAGAGCGACGTGCCCGAGGCCGACGCGCCCGAGGACGCCGACGCCGGCGCGGAGCGCGTGCAGATCGAAGAGGTAACGCAGGGGCTGTTAGAGGGGGCGTGGCACATACGAGTTCCAAGGTTCCTTCGTACGCCTGACTTCGGAGAGGAAGTAAAGCCAGCTGGCACTTGTAGTAGATTTGTAAAATGTCCTCAAGCCTAAAAGAAGCCTGTGAGCTGAATTCCAATCGCCCGAGTGATACCTTCATTCAGTGCTATAGGGTGAAAGGAACGTAATGAATTTGCTTGGTCAGACGGAGAAGCGGGCCTGGTGGTCTGAGTTTCATCTCATAAAATAAGGCGTGAGCTAACAAAAGATGTTTTGGATGGGACATGATGTCTCGAAGATACTGGGATGGTAAATTCGCCAGTATCAGAAATCGTAATGACTCAAGTTTGACTGCACTCTTGAGAAGCTTCACGAACTGCTGTTCGATTAATCATCGACGTTTGTTAGTAGATGAGACTATGTTGTCGGAATGCAAACCACAACTCTTCTTGTAACCACTGCCACGATGATATGAATGCGGGAGAGATATCGCAGGGGTCAAATTCAGGACGACAATGGAAGCTCACCTAGCTGAAAAAATATTTTTTTTGCAGCCAACATCTTCGTGTGTGTAGAAGTGAGGCGTCCGTCCACCGAAGAAGCAATAATGACCAAACTCACTTTGAAATATTAGGCATGTTGAAAATACTAAGAGAGAAGTTTGGATATTAGCAAAAATGTACAGATACTTTTCAGGAATAGTAAAGAAACAGATGATAAAAGGCTGCGAAGCAACGAGAAGCTCGCAAAGAATTCGCATCGAATTGAGAATACATCACCTCTCACAATCACTCATCATGTCACTTCCTCTTGTATTCCTTTTCACTCCAGTTATCGTTGCATTCGTAGAATCCCAACAGTTCCCGGCCATACGCGGTGAAAGGCGCCACTAGGATAGTATGCACTTGTGAGTGAAACGTTACATTGTTTTTATGTACTGGTCTCGATGTTTTACAGTGAGCGTTTGTGTTTTAGGGTTTTATTTATTGTCTTGGTGTGTAAAGGAACGTGAAAGTAAATTAGGTTTGGTGAAAGGGACACTATTTATTTCACTTTCATTTGAACAAAACCTTTTGATGAAACATGAATTTTGTTTGCTTTGCATTGTGAAACGAGTATTTTTTCTGACACAATACTTGACCGAAAACGCCCGCTCAAAATTATTATTTCATCATGTACGC
Organism: Acheta domesticus; assembly: GCA_031308135.1. Taxonomy (NCBI): domain Eukaryota; kingdom Metazoa; phylum Arthropoda; class Insecta; order Orthoptera; family Gryllidae; genus Acheta; species Acheta domesticus. Next base: position 55,670,152 of record JAHLJT010000631.1, on the reverse strand, counting down.
GCAGAAAAAAATGTCCGTCAGCAAAGAGAGCTGACGTTATTTTAGCTACATACGGAAACAAAAGAGATGCCGCCCCAAGAGCGCTACTTTCTCGCTCGTTGGGATTTTGCACGAATCATCGCTAAGTTCCTAAAGGTGGTTCCACACATTGGGCATTCGCCGAGAAGCTAGCTACTGCTCGCCTGATTCCGACCAGTTGATGTGTTCGGCGAATGTTCGCTCCCTTTGATGTGTCCAAAAGACTGACACGCGATGGGTAGGGCGTGCGCCGAATGTTCGTCACTCTGCAAATAGCAAGCGACCCATCCACAGTACTCGGGAATCGGCGAGCGGTTGCTCGCTGTTTGCCGAATAGCGAATGTGTGAAGCCGCCTAAAGTGGTAGCGCTTGATCAACTTGCCTCTCTTCCTCGATCGATGTTTGTCCAAGATTAACTCCAAGGTTGCGAAAATAGTGTTTCATAAGAAATTTCTTCTTGGGGCAAGCGTACGTTAAAATAACCTCCGTTTTTACTCTTTTTCGGCAATATGCTTCATGTAGCTCGTCTTTGCCTTCTCCGCTGTTTTCGAGCGATTGTCAGAATTTCAGACATCAACTGATGCCACTTCACTGTCTCTCAGGGGATCGTCCTCTGACCGAGAGTTCCTGAGGTTGGAGTCCTGAAGGTGACAGGAGTTTCGACAAGAGCTAGGATTTGCGACACTTACATGCACTGCACTACCACACAGGACTTGAATTATGAAGGAATGCCAAGTAACGGCGTACCGGGACCTCAGGAATAATTATTAAACTGTATTGTAAATATATAACTATTTCTATTGAATTAATAATTAATTTTGGGTGCGTTCCGGATCCTAAAAGTTTACAAATCAAGCACTCACCATACTTGTCGGGAAACCAGTTTGTAGCTTCGAATCTTGTCCTGGCAGGGGCGGTGCCCCGCTGATGGGAGATACCTGGTTGTGAAAACAACAATAGGCAACACGTGTAGATCGGCGCCTAGATCTCGCCCTCCAACAGGGGATAATCACTGTTATCTCCCAAGGAAAATCATGCACCACACTTAAGAGGACGAATGACCTTAGCATTTTACGCGCCCGGAAACACGAAATATCAATCAATCATCAATCTTGGTCAAAGACGCTGCAAAATAAAGTTGCCGAAGTTAGGAGAGGGGGAGAGGGTGCAGCGGTCGGCAGCTGTGGCGGCCGGTGGGTTGCGAATAAGGAGGGTTGGTATGTATGTCGGAACTATCATACTTTACCTCTTCAATATATTTCTTGAACGAAGAAAGTATGACGTGTACAGTACAACCGATTTACACGTGTCGGTATTTTAATTCTCGTCTAAGATAATTTTCACGTTGATTACGGAAGACACAATTGGTTCATGCAAAAATAAGATATTTAAAAGAAAAATATTTCCAGTAAGCAGAACAGTAATTTAAAAATCGGATGAAAAGGTTGGTATTCTTAATTAATAGCTGTGGACTCTGCCAAACAAAAACCCTAATGGGAGCACGCTGTCGTCACCCATCTCCCTGTTCCCGACTCTTCCTCAAGCTTTCACTGCCTCGCATGCACCAGCAACCGACGGACTCTCGATAGTTCACGATGCTACCCAATCCAAAAACATTTATCTTTCGCATAATCTGGCACACTAAACTCGTTCTCTAAAATTGCGCTGGTGGTATGACCAAATTAAACAAGTCGATTTTATTGCAAGTTTAATTCTTTCTGTAACTTTTCGTGAAGGTTGGTTTTTTGGGGGTCACCGTCGTCGAGCCCTTAACCCTTAGACTCGGTTTGGTGTCCTTTTTTACCCCATGGGAAAATAATGTTTTCTAACACTCTGAATTATGCCAATGAACTTCTCCTTTTAGATATGCTATCTAGGTCCAGTTTTACATGTGTTGTAAACTTTTCAGTTTTTCATTTTATTTTGTTTTATTCAGTGTCGGCTCGTGATATTTTTTCTTGGTGGGGCCAGGCGCAAAAGCACGAATTTCATCACATAATCAATCTTATTTAATTAAATAATTGTCATTTAATCAATTATTTAATTAATATTAATTATCAATTAATTAATTAAACCTTTATATCTATATCTGTTAATAATAATCTGTTTTCCACAAAAACAGAAGTAGGAATTTTTATTAAGATGTTTAATCAAATATTGGTATGTCAATGGAAGCAAACGATTTTTGTAAAAATGCTAATGCCGTAGCTTATCTTTCTGAATACTTAGAGTTCGAAAGGGAAACATACCGTAAAATTAAGACAAATTGACTTGGTCGTGATTGTATGTCAGTTGTTTAATCGGCCTGCAGAGAAACAAAATCTGCTACATCTATGTCTCTCTTCACTTCGTCCAAATACACTTCATACATAGAATCTAGCAGCTCGTTCTACGTCGTGTGAGTTATATTTATAAACAGAAAAATTGTTTAAATGTTCATTTAACACACTATCTAGATTGCCGAATAACGATAAGTCTAAAAACTTGCACTGGTTTTTTGAATATTCAGATTCATCATGCTCTCTCAATGCTGGTTCATGAGTACCACAGAATTTTAAACACTCAATCTCTCTACCTGAAATAGTTTATTTTTTGCGACTTGTTCATTGTGTTTCTATATTGAAATTTTGACCGCCGAATCAATCTGTACAACAATGTTCAAGGTTCGAAAAGTTTTAAATTTACAAGCGTTTTCTAAATGCAACTTCTTCGTGTTGCTTCGTGCGTTTCTTCGGGTTTCTGTATCATTTCCCTCAAATGTTTCAGATCCTTACAACCCACTGTCGCCCACAACCCCTCACCACCAAATAATAAACAAAAAAGCAAAATAAGCTTTGTTTTTCGTCACTCATAGTGAACCATAGTTGTTTGCTGAAATTACGAATTTGTGTAAATGAAAAGTACACTCGATTGATGTGCTACTAACAGTTTAATATCATTTTTTCTTCAAGTCTCAGTGAAAAAAACTGAAAACAGTGTAACGAATCCACTGTGTTCATCTTATAGCGCGCAGAACTTTCACGTGCACTTTGAAAACTGCGCGCTCAGACTGCCTGTTCCTCCGAGAAGGGCCCGATGGTGCAGGCCCCAAGGGCTGCTAAAATTAGCAAGCTGTACTCGGGCCCAGTGCGGAAGGGCGTTGACCTTGTAAACGGAGCGGAGTTACCGGCTGTGGAGCCCAAGCAGGCCGGCCCCATGAATGCTACTAACGCTATCTTTGAGTGCGGCAAGTAACTATGACCCTCAATTCCTGATTATTGGGACTTGGAATGAGTTCTGGAGACGAATTGTCGATCTTCACGAATAAAGAATTGCAATAATGAACTACAATTATCACAAAGAGATTATGATAAAGATAAATAAACATTTTTTTGCTTTATTAAATCTTGGTGGGACCCGGCCCTGTGGCCCCTTAGGACGAGCCGCCCCTGTTTTTTTATATAATCTGATTTTTATGCGGTTGGGAGTCAGAAATGTCACGTTTGACGTCTAAATTGCAAAAGAAAAATTCTTAAAACTTCTCCATTTCCGTTATATTTTTGCGATTTCTGAGTGATAATTAGGGGTACTTGTCAGAGTCAAACGGTTAAAGAGTAGACGCCACTGTTCGGCAGGTGGAGTCGCCGGGACAAGCTCTAAGCTACCGACTGGTCTCCCGACATGTGTGGTAGTACAGTGCATGTTAGTGTAATTGTGTGTAAGCAAGAGGTGAGAATAAGACAAGAAAGGAGAAGGAAAGATGGCGCGCGTTCCGTGGTCCGTTTGTTAGGGTAATGCTCTCGCATTCACCTGTTTTCAATCGGAGAAACCACAAAAAACTACCGATCACAGCAGCCGGCCGTTAGAATTCTCCTCGAGACAGTGATTGAATTCGACGTAACTGGTGTCGAAAATCCTGCCGCTGCCGGGACGCGAACCTTAGGACTTCCCGGTCGGAGACACTGCAGTGACATCAGTTCATGCCCTGAGCCACCCCTCTCGGTCGGCAGGTGGAGTCGCCGCGCCCCACGCGCGGGCGCAGCAAGGCGAAGTCGCGTCTGCGCATGAGCACTCCGCCCTCGGCCGGGCGCTCCCGCTCCAGGGGCGTGTCCATGCGCCAGCGCTCGCGCTCCCGCATGAGCGTGCGTTCGCGGGCGAGCGTCAGCCCCCGGCGGTCGCGCGCCGTCAGCACGCGCAAGAGCGTCGTGTCGCGCAAGAGCACGGTGTCGCGCAAGAGCGTCATGCCCCGCAAGAGCACGGTGTCGCGCAAGAGCACGGTGTCGCGCAAGAGCCAGCGCGCGGTGGTGGGGGAAGCGGAGCGGAAGAAGCTGGAGCAGACGATGCGCGAGGCCAACCAGCGCATCCAGGAGGCGCTGCAGGCCCAGCGGCACAGCCACGTCGACAAGTGGCTGCCCGTCGGCATGGAGCCCTAGCCGCCGAACCCTCTTCGAAGACTGTTCGAGCTCTTATTTGGTTACTGGTAGTCTGTTTTAATACAGCAACGGTGAAATCAACAACAAAACTTTATTATTCACTTCTTATAACCCGACCAAGCGACGATACAGTCATGTCGACAAGTGGCTGCCCGTCGGCATGGATGCCGACGGGCAGCCACTTGTCGACTAGGGCTCCAGCCCTAGCCGCCAAACCCTTTTCGAAGACTGTTCGAGCTCTTCTTTGGTTACTGGTAGTCTGTTATAATCAACAGCGGTAATAATCAATAACGGTTATAATCAACAACTGTTATAATCAACAACTTATAACCCGACCAAGCGACGACACAGCCACGTCGACAAGTGGCTGCCCGTCAGCACGGAGCCATGGCCGACAAACACTCTTCAAAGTTCCTTCCGGCTCTTTTTTGATTACTAGTAGTCTGTTATGTCCAGAAAAATACACCACCAACAAAACTTTATTATTCACTTCTTATAATCCGACCAACCGCCGGCCCCGTAGCCGAGATCGTTAAGACTGGGGTGTCGTGATGATCTCGGACCGCAGGATAGTGCCTTGGCTCCAGCCTCGGAGGTAGAAGTAAAATGTATGTATGTATATGTGTGTGTGCCGTCCTTTCATCCCTCACTATCATCATTCATCTTTCATACGCCCAGGGCTAACAACCCTCGGGAAGAAAAATTGGCTTCGGCGTAATGCTGATGCCTCCTAATGAATTGCATGCCCAGCATGTCTGCGTGGTCCGGAGTGGCCTGTTCGAAAATAAAAAAAAAACAAAAAAACAAACGATCAAGTGAAGGTCTGAAGAGGGAATGGTGCATCGGAACGGTGGAACGGAATTAACAACGGCAACTGTTGTGTCGCGCTTTAGTGCCTGGGCGGTATAATCTGATGGATTGATGTTCCTGTTCCAAAGTAATGAGGGATTTCTGCATAACATAGTATGTCATGCTAATTAATCAGCGCGATTAGTTTTTTTAGATAATTTTCCATAGAAACATTACTTTAATTGCACAGAAAGGACTTAATAATTTGATCGCTCATTAACGATTTGAATCACATCTCCACAACTTTGTATTTTATGAGAATCTAGAAGATAACCAAACAATTCCTCGATGTTTTTCATTAAATCGAATAATGTCATGTACGATATGATGTATAATTTGTTGTGTAGTGTTACTGGAATATGTGATTACTTTTAGGGACTCAAAATTATTCCATTCTTTATATCGTAATCAGTGTTTATTAATATAATTATCGCATCGCGTCGGCATTCTTCCGTGGTTTTAAATGGATTGTCTCGCCTATTGTTGAGCATAAGATGACACTACAAGAGGGCCATATATACGTGTTCATACCTTGGCCTAGAGCGGTGCTTCAGTTTTAAGTTGCAATGAATATACCAATAGCTCGGTCTCTTTCTCTTCGAAGGAAAACAAAGCGCAGTGCTGCCCTCATCGCCAGTCCTACTCCGCTTGGTCGGGTGATGCAAGCCAAATTCCAAATCGTACCAATACAATGCTCACAACCGTGAATGCCGGAAGATGTCCAACAAGCACACGCGTCGTCGTTGTCAGGAGATTTACCACTACAATCAAAAGTTACCAATATCTAATTAGATCCAACAATATAACGAGGCACGGTGAGCGTAGGCACAATCGCAATAATAGGCACTTCTAACTCAGATCTCTATTTCAATACACTAATACTGCTCCGTAGCCTGTCGCCTCTTGTATGTTGCTAGTCGCTAGCCTTGCCTGTCGCTAGGTGAGTCAGCACCAGAGACTAGCTCGTGCCTCTGTTTACTGTGTCTGCTTTTGCCACCACTAAAACCTACGCCGCGCGCATAGCCCGGCTGCAAACGCGCCCAATTTAATTCTCTCTCTCTCTCTCTCTCTATATATATATATATATATCCATAACATAGTCGTTGGTTAAGTTGAAGTTTATGGATCTTGGCCGGTAATACGATGTACTGAACTAGTTTGGTTTTTACCTTTAATCGTCTCCATCAACGGACTTCTAAGCGTGGATTAATGCACACAACATGGTTCAATACATTAAGATAACTAACGAGCTCTGATGACAAATCAAAACGACGATTGTTATGGGACTATAAATGCTACATTTATACATAATGATAAGTATGTGTCCGCTGTAGTTGCTACCTTACAGTAAACAAATGGCCACTTAAAGATGTACTTGAGCTTAGAATATTGGCCGAAACATGAATGCTTTTGCACTCGCCCATATTCCAGCATCGACCAAAAAAATTCACATTTTTCGCACGCTCTCCGCTGTATTTGTATTTCAAGGAGTATAATATAAGAAATTTCTCATTTACAGCCTATATAACTTTTTTGGCTTAGGCCGTAAAAGCAAACATGTATTTTAGTACACAGTATACACATACTAAATGAAACCAAAAATTAGTGTCGGAATGAACCCAATGTCTGTTGCAAGTCTACTGTCTACGCCCCTAATGGATATTTGGGAAACTTCCTTCTTTTGTGTTGATTTGCAATATTACTAATAACGATATGGGGTTTACTTAACCCATGAAGTAAATTTCAAACTACGTAAATGTAAATTAGAGCCTCGGTCGCGAGGTGACTTTTTCCAGTTCAGAGAACTATCAACTTCACTTCCGCTACATTTAACCTCGAATGCTAAACCATCTCGCCCGAAAAGTGCTCTCTCACGGTACTCAAATATTAACCACAATTTTACCCTAGATTTCTCCATGAAATAGGTTTCGTGATGAGCAGCAGTCACAAAATCGGCAGTTTATGGCATCGTCTCCTTTGAGGAGCAATATCAAATTGATAAAAAATGGCGGTGCTGTGCGTACGTAGTTTATTCGCATCAATGGCTCTCAATGGTACTATTTACGGAAAATTCAAAAATATGGAATAGGAGTTGAATACTACTTTTTTTTGTAGAAAAATGTCGCAATATATTTAGTGTAGGACCTGATTACAACCATTTGCATTCAATACGGTGGGATGAAAGTGCTATCTAGTCTGGTCTATTTCACAAAAAAATTTAAAATGCATCCGATCGTTTTTCCGATTGCAGGGCATCAGATGTAGGCTTGCAGGGCCATTGGTCTACGTTCCTGTTCCCAGCAGAAACTGCCTCTAACTTCATAAGGCACGCAGTTCGCTTTTCTGAAAATTTATAAATTAATCTAACAAGAATATTCTTATCTGAATCTAACAGTTAAACGAATTTGAGTGTATATGTCTTGTAGAATAATCCTGCCATATCCAGCTAGAATCATCCCATAATGCATAGTAGTGGAATTCCATGATCACACCTTGGGAACAAACACTCGGGTTCGGTCTTGTGTAATATGTAGTAAATCCTTGAGGTGGAGCAATAAAAATCCAAAGGAAGGACTACGGGTAAGTGGAGATGACACCATGTGACTTAAGGTTAAAAAGGTCCTCTGTAACTCTCACGGTTTTACCACCAACGATACGCTGAGATAAGTACTGTGACGAATCATTCCTTTTACTTTTTCGTCTACATAGTACTTAGTGTTATGTAATGCTGCAAACAATCGATGTCAAGATGTGAACGGAAATACACGTTTGGATAGGTTCAATCTAATACACATATGGGATACTTGATACCAAAGAAGTGTTTTTTTACTTTCTTGCCTTACAAATACTTCGTAAGAAGAGAAAGTTATGTTATCGTGCGCCAGTCGAATATTTTAGAGTTGAGATGATATATATTCAGCCATATTAAAAATTTTACAATTCGAATAAGTGAGATTAAGTTTTTAAATGTAATGAATTGTATTACTTCGAGAGGGGAGATTGTGAGGTAACAAGGATTTGGCGACGACACACATTGGGGAAAAAGCCCGAAAAGCTGGCCAAAAGTCAAATAAGATGCCAATCGCATATAAAACATTTATCTAGGGGTTTGGGGGGTCGCTGAATCCGAATCTGAAGCCATATTTGTATTTTTTTAAAAATTGGAATAAATAGAGACAATAATGCATCATAAAATTAATTTATAAATCATTTGACAGATATATTCTACAAAATATTATTTGTCTGACTACTAATCTCAGTCGGATGATAATAAAAACCGACAATTGATAGATCAGGATGTATTTCTGCAATATTTTGGAGTATTTGATTTATCACACATTTCCTTCAATTTATTTGTTAATAAGAAGAAAGTAATATTGGTTAAACTGGAGTTGAATAATTATTTTCTTATCATTTCAAATGAAATACATTTTTAAAGTTAAAAGAATTATAATTTAAAGCTTACCTAAAGGATGAGTGAACTTATTCGTCATCCGAAAAAGATTCTTCATCGTCAGAAGTGATGTACGGGCAGATGAGAAGGGATATCGCGTCGGGAGATAATAGATTCATTTTCCTTTGAGGAGTCTTTCTTAGACTAGTGGCCAGTCTATCAGACGACACAAGAAGCCAATGAAAAATATCTTCACAATAGAAAAAGCCTTCACTCCTGAGATTGTTGATTCTCTTTCTATGGTATATGGTGTTTGGTATTTTGACGCTCGAGTAGTAGTAGTTAAAGTGACACTTTTAACAAATGTTGTAGCTTCTAATTTCCCTTCATGTTGATGATGTTTGAAACTGTTACTCATACACTTTTGTTTCAAATACACTTGAAATGATTATCCTTTCAAATGTAGTTCTTCAATAAAATCTAATAGTTTGAAAAACATAATATTTAAGATATATATTTTGTTTATGATATTTGTCATACCATTCGTAAGTATTCAGAATATTCATCATCAATTTCGTTCAATATTTATTATGTAGCAGACATGGTGGCACTGACGGACGTAAAAGCTTTAGTTTTATGCTAGCATAGAATGAAGTTTTGAGTTCCGTTTCAAAAACCAAAAATTTGGAAGAATAAATTAGTAAAATAAACTATTATTGCAAATATGTACCAATCATATTAATGTTTTGTAAGTTTTGCGAAATTTCCACACGCTCGTTTTCAGATGAACGTCTTTTTTGTGATATTATATGTTGTTCTACAACTGTATTATTAAATATTATCAGGTAATTGTTAGTATTTTATTTAAAATATATAATAATTAATTTTTTCAACACTGAAAAACGTGGTAGAAGGCGGTAGCCTTAATTTTTATCCCGTTAGAACATAAAATTGTAATGTAAATAGAATAAAAGCAATTTTAATGTCAATTAGCACATTAACAATATAAACAAATTTAGTAACATTTACTAATAATATTGATCAGATCTTTAAGAATAATATAACATTTCCAGATATAATTATAGACTCATTGAAGAAAGTTAAGATGGGCGTCATTTTTTGATACGCCAATGTATATTCCACCGAGCATCTGCTTTGAAGTGTTTTTTATTGCTCTACAACTTTATTAGCAGATATTAGCATCTAATTGTTATTAATATCAATAAAGAACATAATACTTGATATTTTAAAATATGAAAGACGGTGGTAGTGCGTGGATGTTCTTTTACCCTGTAAAATAAAAAAATATATAAAAAATAAATGAAAAATCATAATTTTTGAATATAAATTTCTCATGACCACAGCAAACAAATGAAATGACAATAACTCATCATACAGACTACACCTACAAGAATAACATAGACTTTCCCAAATGTCATTACATGAGCATTGAACAAAGTTATGCGTCATGGAATGCGCGCTTGCACATAGCCTTCGAGATCAGACCCAAGAGAAGTACATTTTGTCTAACTTTGAAACGATGTACAAAAGCAGTCAGTAAACTTACGTTTTCGAAATTAACGGCTTTTAATGCAGATTTTTTGTCCTCTTTTAAATGGTATATGACACAAGTACGTATGTAGAAATTAATATTTTGGACTTTTGGCCAGCTTTTCGGGCTTTTTCACCAGTGTGCGACAGTCCTCAATACAGTAGTACTTTTAAAGTAGTAATACAGTAGTAGTACTATTGTGGAGTAGCAGGAGTTAAAATGGCGACTGCCTTCAACAGAGCACGTTTAAAGTAGTAGCAATAACATATGTGTAGATTATTTTCGTAGAACGAGAGTTTAAATGTGTCGTGTAAATGATTGTTGATTTGTATATATCATTCTCCAGAGGAGATTCAGCGGTAAAAGATATATACAGTGGTAAAGGAGGACATGATTGAAGGGTACCACCAACCCAAGATTAACCCTCATGTACATTTAATACAATCACGTCTAGATGCAATTAAAATCAATATTCAAGTTATTATCATAAATGTTGAAAGTAACTGACAGTATCGTTCTTAAATATGAATATTTGGGATTAGATAATTGAATGCAAAATAAACACAGTCCTATCCTACCGTATAGGCATGCAATTCTGTGCTTTTATGAACTCAATCATCGATAACTTTGATGACACAATCTGGCGGAGCGCAACGGAACAATTGCGTTGACGAGATCCACAATTCCTGAATATGGGATGTGATGCTAGACGAAAAAGTTAAAAAAGGGAATTGTTTTGTAAATATGTGAAAGTTTATGACTGTAAATCATACTCTAAGGTAATCCTGGCCTTTAAAAGAAGCTGTCTGCAAAAAAGAAGCTGTCTGCGAAAAACTGTCTCATCGGCGTTGTATTACCAGTCCATACTACTTCTGTATTATCTGTTGTGAGTACACAATCAAGAAGTACCAAAGAAATGTAACAGATTTCATCACAATAAAGAAAGTGAATGTTTCAAGTACTGATGCTCCATGTTTCCTGGTTTAAGTGACGCTAAGAAAAAAGAAGGAATCTTTGTAGACCCAGATATCAGAAAACTTTTCTCAGATCCACATTTTGCTCAGACCATGGATGAGAAGGAGTGGGAAGCCAAGAATTATTTTAAAAAGGTTTTTGACAACGTAAATTATCCTAACTACAGATGTATCCCGGAACCCATGCTGAAGGCTTTTCAAATACTAGGTTGCCACATGAGTTTGAAGGTTCACTTCCAAAACTCGCATTTGGACTATTTCCCGCAAAACTTGGGGAACGTCAGTGAAGAATAAAGGAAAAGGTTCCACCAGGACATCAAGGGCATCAAGGTACAAAATTATCTGACTTTAACCTCCAGTCACTTTGAAGAAAATGACAACTGGTATCTTAAAACGTATACGCTTTTGACTACCAGGTTTCCCGATGTAGCAAAAACCGGGAACAATATTTTGTGAGAATTAGAAGAACAAATGACAGAATTACAATTTTTTTCCGACAAATTGAAGAGTGTGACATTTTTAAGCGTTCAAGGCCCCAACATACGAAAGATTGAGGAAAATCATGAGCGCTTTCCATGCCTAATACATTGTTTAAATACTGCCTTACGCCATGCATTGGATAAACACTTTTTATGCGACGAAGTGCCCAGAATTTTGGTTTCAATTCAAAGCGATCGGAACATTTTAGAATATGAAATGATTTGGTTTGGAGACGAGGCTCCCAAAATCACTCCAAGCTGACATAGAAACCAGATTGAATACTATCTACATGCTACTGAATTCTTTTCATTCTCAGTATCAGGATATATTGACCATATTGAATGAAAAGAAAAACAAGATCTGTTTTCCTACGATGTAACTCATGGAAGACATAAAATTCCTGAACCATTTTAAGAAGCCACCAACGATCTAGAAGGGGATCAAAAATCTATTCTCCCGTTTGCTGTTCCTTGGATCTTTACATTGTTAGCAAAATGTGAAGAAGTAGAGGATACTGACAGGGAGGTTTGAATATGTTTAATTTTGAATATATTTAATATGAATATGTATAATTTTGAATATGTTGAATATTTTGAATATGGTTAATTGTTGGCTATTTGCTTTGAATTTTAAATTCATACCATTAGAGACTAGATTCGTATGCAAATATTGCATATTTTTTCAGACATAAGGTATCTACATTCATTACTTTTTTTCATTTTTAATTTTTATTTTACGTTTTTACGTATGATTGCATACATTTACTTTGCCTATTGGTGCGTATTTCGTTTCATTTTAATATATTTATTATTATATCCAGGAAGAACACAGAAGACAACGAGAACACAGTTTTATTCAACATAGACAATTTCCATACAAACAGTACTTTCTTCGATAACCACAAGAATATCCAGAAACAAAGCAGAGTTACCGTTATACCAGAAGATCTACCAAGTCAAAAGCAATTTTACCGTAAGCCTCGAGAAAGTCGAATACACACAGCCGGGTCAACACTATGCCTAATCGAAATCACCACTAATAACACAAGGAACTCCGCACCAAAACTGTCTGTCTCTCCGGTGGAGGTGCCCGTTTTTATGTCCCCCTGTTCCTCTATGCCCATGGCGGCGTAGCCTCGCTTCATGGCCGCAGCTCTGCTGATTGGTCGCTCATCCCTCATTGGCCGGCTCTCTCGCCGGGACTGCCGCTGCGAGCCGCTGAGTAGGCGCGTTATTCGAAGTATCGCATATCGTTGCAATATTTATTAACTGAAATGCAACATTTCGTATACAAGTTATCAACTACCCGTAATTCTCTTAGTCATCTTTCTGTTAAGCAAAACAATGTAATGCTGCGTTTCTATGACCTTCAGACATCCATCATGAATTGTCAAAATCACCTCCATCCTCACTGCTCGGAAACTGTGAACTCTGAATCTTTCACTAACGTACCTAACAAGTTTTCGTGGTCACTGTTCGGGGCGTCACTATTATAACCAACCTATTTCCTAACAGATCAGGTGATAGGAGTGATCTCTCTTCACTCGATGAGTAGGTGGCATCGATGGATGTCACTTTTCGCTTCCTACAGCAGTTAGCCTGCTCGTACCATAATACAAGGGTTGCGTTCGTTTTAAGATACCAAGAATAAGAAACCTTTGGTGTAAAATTATTTTAACCAGAAGAGTATATTCTATATAAACAAAGATTACACTGAATTTAGTGAAATTAACAGTATATGATCCATCTATTCAATGCATGACCCTCTTCACTACAAACGTTTTTTTCGCACAGATACCATAATAATAGAATGAAACAGAACAAATAATACACTTCCTGAAACGAAATTTACACATGAACAATAATAGTTTCACTTATGTACACTATTCACACAAAATAATATACACAAAAATACACAAAAGAGCATTACTATCCGTGACAGTTTCCAATTTATTGATCTATGCAGTCAGATTATTACTAACTTAGTTAATTCCCTTAGAAATTAATTACTCTGTTTTCATATCTCTCTTTAAGTTTAAGTACAAATTATATGATACTAGCTAAAAGTGAATAGAAAAGTTCTCACAAATATTGCATTTCCGAAACAACTGAATCTTAAAAATGGCATCCCTTGTGAGCACTCCAGTTTTAATTGCACAGCCATGCAGACGTTTGCAACGCCTTGTGGATCGATTGTTTTTGTGTTTTCGTCGTAGAGCGTACCCTTTCCATTGAAAGACTAATAAATTATGTTGAAGTAGTTTAAAGGACACAAGGCATTTGTCACACTAGAAATAATATGCGCCAGAAAAGGTCTGTATGTACAGAGTGAAGACTTCCTATTATAAATTCCTCTCACCTTCACCAATAAGATGGCACTGCAAAGACACTTTCTTGGCGCACAAGATATGTATACATGAAACTGGCTAGTGAATTTAATCCCCGAAGGAGAGGGAGTATTTACATATTCAGGAAAAAGTTTTTTGCAAATTGTTCTGCGAGTGCGCTGAGCTCGAATAACCAGGTTCACCAATTCCTATTCTTGCAATAACCTGCATTTAAAATGAAGGTAATAAATGAAAGAAATAGAGGAGAAAGCAATAATTTGCAAAGGTTTAAGTTATTGAAACATTTTATTATTAAAGACTTGCCAGTTTACTGAAATATATGGAGACTATCTACAAAAAACACAGGTTCCGCGAGATTGCTTATATATTGGTCAACGTACAAATGCCGCCTGACCGCTTGGATTTTGAGTGATAAACGGTGGCGAGAGATCCGGTGGCGTCTCCAGCACTCATTCGACGCGGTCGGCGCACCCCCATAACGGGCCAAGTTTCGGTATCGTTCGTTCTCGATAATGGCAGTTTTGGAACTGGCTATATCAAAACCAGCAGTATCGGCGCACCTGGTGTCGCCGCCGAGAACGAACGTAACTGAGGGCGTTTTTGTCCGTAGTGCGCGGTCGGTAGACCGTTTGTGAGTGTACTGCTCCTGCAATCTTCTGTTATTGACCGTAGAAACCACGGAAAACTGCCGATTAGAACAGCCGGGCGTTAGATCTCTTTTCCACACAGCAGCTGAATTCTATCTACCAATTTAGTTAGTGTCGAAAATCCTGCCACTATCGGGACTCGAAAACTAGGACTTCAGAGGCACTGCAGTGACATCAGCTAAAGCCCTGAGCCATCCCTGCCGGTTTGTTTTTCGATAAAGAGCTCACATTAATTTTACAAGTTACATCATTGGTAACTTTCCGCTTTTTTTTCCTCTTGACTTACTCCACAAAACACACGATGACCCCAACTCCTTTAATATCTCTCCCCTTCTCGTCGAGGGTAACGAAATTTGCAAGAAAGTCCATGTATTGTTGTACGTTTCTAATAAAACTCTGCATGAAGATCTTCATACATCATCTTTAATATTACCAAAGATCTCAAAGAATTATCTTGAGTATTATCGAAGTATTAAACGATGCATGCTTCTGCACCACCGAATTCTGGACTTGGCGTTCTGTAAGCAGAGAAAAAATTCTGTCAAACGTTTGGAAGATTGTGGAGGTAAGAATTATCAATACTCATGTAGTATGATTATATTATGTTATATAAAGGCAGTTCTCAAATACAAAATTGAAACAAAAAATTTAAAGTATTGCCGAATGTAGCATCATATGTACAGCAGACATATCAAATTTCGCTTGCGAGCTACTTTCTCGCTTGGGAAGCCAGGCGCTCCTGCGATCATGGACAACTTTCCGTGATCCATAATAAAGTCCTCAGAACTTAAGTTAACGCCCCTTGGTATATAAGCAATACGAATCTCCACAAAGACCCATAGAACATGCCCTAACATATATCACCGAACTTTCGCATACATTGTTCCAAAATCTACCCTCGGTTACCGGTGCAATCTAGGTAAAGAGCATTCTAAAGAGCCTTATCTAGGCAACCGACTATCCTTTACATCTTCCTCTGTAATCTGGCTGATATTAGGTAATGAAATAAATACTCCTCCCATAAACAGTCAAAAATATGCATTTCCCCACTTTACTTTAATACTCGCACTGCTTCATTCTAATGTTTAAAAGGAAGTGTTTAAAAGTTCTAATGTGTGTAAGGAAAGTCGCCGTAGCCATCCCTTTGCATCATTTTCGTCAGAAAATGCTCGCTCATTACAACTGGAAAGCCGTGTGATTGAGCGTTGTTTAATCATCTCATTCTGCAATAAATTAAAAAAAACTTCCCGTTACTCCGCTCTCATTTCCTCTCCAAATCCAAAAGGAGGTGTAAGGTAGGAATGTTAGATCAAAGCGCGTTCAACATAAGACGAAGAATGAATAAGACGAAGAATAAGAAAATAAAAAAGATTCATAAGAAAATATGGAGAATAGAGTGATTCATAAGAAAATAGGAAGAATTCACAAGAAAATAATATTTTGTCCTGATGTTTCCTACGAAACAACCGATTTTAAATTATGTTTATAAACTAATCTAAATTTTGTATTTTACATAACATTTTGTCAAGGAGTAGGAATTTTGTAAATGGTGAATTCTTTCCTCTTTTTTCGTTTTGTGTTATGTTTTATTAAATAAGTTATTTATTCTGAATGAATGAGAAATAAATTAACACGTTTCTATAAAGTCTCTCTCGCCTCCAGAACCTTAACCTCCTAACTTGAACGTAGTAAGTTAACGCAATTAGTACACTCTAATAATGCGATTACGAAATCAAGATCACTTCGATAATCATTATGTTTTTGAGTACAGGATACGAAAAATTAATATCGCTAAATGCGGGGCAATAACCGTCAACTGACCTCTCCGAAAAGCTGCTGTCTTGGGACAGGAACCCAGTGAAGAACTGCCACCCTGGAGAAATTCGTTCAAACCTTACTTTCAAATTTCGTAGCAGTTGCTCTGGACGCAGTGCCCAGGAAATTTAGTTGGTTAATTTCTTTCCCACGGCCTTGACAAGCCTGCTGTAAGTCACTGTTGCGTGAAGGTTTGGTAACCAGAATTCACATCTGATGATCTTGTTTGAAGAGATAGTCGAAATATATAGATGTCTACCAAGCAGTTATACACTTTATAATTAAAAATAATGTGTTGAAACATGTTTTAAACTTCAATGAACTAAAGATTATGTAAGTTAAGATTAAAAGGTAAATGTAATAATATTACAGTAATTAACTCTATGCACCAATGAATATAATTAAGAAGATAACAGTTTTACGAAAACCTACAGAGAACAGTAGAACAAACTCCGAAACAGATATTATAATCATTTTTTATGATTTTAAAGCAAAGGCGGGAAAAGAAAACATGCAAAAAGAAATGCCAGGAAAATATACATTAAGTGAAAAAACAAATGAAAGTTGGGAAATGCTCTGCAGGTTTGCTATATTTAATGACTTGAAAGTTGTCAGCAGGCAATTCCAACATACAATTATACATAAAGGCGCATGGGTTTCACTAGATCAAGAAAAAGTAAATCAGGCTGACCATATTCTGATCAACAAGGCAAAGAAGATGTAGTTGAAGAGGTGAAAACATTAACAGGACCAAATATAGATACAGATCCTTATCTAATTACAACAATAATAAGTAGAAATTACCTGGCATGTACCTCAAGAAAACCACAAGAAGAACAAAATATAATTTGGCTAATTTGTAGGATCCTTTAATACGTAAAGAATATAAATCTAAACTAGCTGACGAATTAAAGAAACACTGACTATGCAGATAGAGATGGTAAAGCTTCAAGGAACATTTGACAGTTCTAAACAAAATAATAATTTATGCTGCTAATTAATAATCGGTATAGAAGAAAAGGCGAGTAATGAATGGTGGGCTGAAGATTGTAGATGTGCAATGAGTGAAAAGAGCAATGCAGTCAATAAATCAGTGCAAATAAAAACGAGAGCCATTAATAAGCCAGATTTAATTGATTAAATCTGTTTCATTATTAAAAATCTTAATGTTAACAAAACAACAGGTTCAGACAACATTCCGTCAGAATGCCTTAATATCGAGGAAAATTATCAAAAAAATAATTACATAAATTAATAGAAAAATATGAGAGAGTGAAAACTTGTTGGCAGAAGGTAGAAAATGTCCAATTTAAAAGAAAAGGAAATACACAAAATAGTAAATATAGACCGATAACTTTATTATAAATAACATACAAAAATTTTTGCAAGCTTTTTAAATAATAGTTTCTGAAAAATGTTGAACAAATTAACGATAATCAAAAGGTTTCGGGGTAAAATGTCTACTATACACACTATTTTTATCGCAAGGCAAATGTTTGATAAATGATTTGAACATAACATTAATTTATTCAATGTGTTCATCAATTACATGCATTCTTTTTATTCTGTTCACAGGTTCAAAATCAATTAATGCTTTAATATATACTACATTACTCCAAATAAATTAAGAAAATTTCCCCAAAATCTAAAGATCTAATACTAAATTAAGAATTTAAGTAAATAATGATCTGTGCAGCGATTTTGAAGTAACAATAGAAGTGAAACAAGGATATCTACTCTCGGCTACTTTGTTTAGTATGATGATAGATGTAATTATGAAGGAACTGGACGTTAGAGGGAATATTATCTCATGCCTGAAACAATGTATCGCATGTGCAGATGGCTGATGATTTCCTTTTAACAACTAGATCTAACTCTCCACTTGATGAAATGTTTCAAATGCAGGTCTCATGGCCTGAGTCTCGCCACGTAAAATAAGGTAATTCAATTCAATTCAACATTTGAAAGAAGTCCTTGGAGTATGGGTTGATTATAAATAATCACAAAACAAAGTACATGAGAAGCAAACCCGGAATAAATAAACTATTTGATATAAGAATTGATGTTTATTACCAAGAAGGCACCTCATTCCTTAGGTCTAAAATCAGTAACCATAATCAGATCGAAAAGAAATTAAAGAACAAGTAACAGCTGATAATAAAACATACTTTGCGAACCAAATGTTCTTCACGAGCAAACTCATATTAAAAGCGAGAATTTTAGACTGTTTATCACAATAATGCAGCCTGTAGTCATGTATGTAGCAGAACCGTGGATTACACTGTTCTACAAAAAAAACAACATTTTTTTCTATTTCTGGAGAAAAAAAAGTTGTGATTCTTATAGTAATTTCAAAGGTGAATCCAAATCTGTTTTCAGTTTTTCTTTGTCAGGGATAGTTTAACCGGAATTCTAATTTTTATCTTACGGTACTCTATAAATTTAAACTTATTTTTCGGAATTCGAGAAATAGCAATAATTTACAGTGATCTTAATGATAGATTTCAGCTTCATAATCTAACTATCGTATTACAAAA
Source organism: Acheta domesticus (assembly GCA_031308135.1). Classification (NCBI taxonomy): domain Eukaryota; kingdom Metazoa; phylum Arthropoda; class Insecta; order Orthoptera; family Gryllidae; genus Acheta; species Acheta domesticus. Next base: position 55,651,127 of record JAHLJT010000631.1, on the reverse strand, counting down.
GCCGAGGAAGGTGCTGTCAGAGACAATATTCACGAAAGAATTCACTTTGTAGCATGTATTTTAAAGGAAGGTATACAGAAAAAGAGAAAATGATACACATGTGACTACAAATATTTACATATGTTATTTTTTTCTTTTGTAACGAGTGTCTTTCTTGTCTAGAATGATACTCCAGCAATAGTCAGGCAACATTGTAGGCATCCACTTCCATTCGTACCTTTTTTCCATGGTAGATACATCTTTAGGGAATCTCTCTTCGTGTTCTTCTCGTCCGATTCATCACTGCAACTCTCTGGGAAGAAGTCAATACGAGAGTCCATGCAATATACTTTTAAAGACATCTTGCAGCCAAGTTCTTGAAAAGCTTTGATCACCTGATTCACTATTTCCTTGTAATTTTCATTTTTTTCCAAGGAAGTTTTCTGATACCTTCTTGAAACATTGCCATGTTCGCGCTTCTGCGTAAGTGAAGCACATTTCAAAATTTCTATCTGAAGTTCTTTGATCTGAGGACCTACAAATACTCCTCCTTTTATCTTTGCGGCTGAAAGACGAGAAAATTTGTCAGCAAGATATGTAAACCCTTCGCCAGTTGGATCCATCGTCTTTACAAATTGACCAAATGGTAGAACAAGAAATATAGTGAATTTTAACATAACTTCTACTAACGTCCCGTTCCTGTTGAGAAACCGAGCTAATGTCGTACTATCGATGACTGGGCATCCCACGGATGTTGGTTCAAAAAATGTAGAGCCGTCAGTAGCTCGACGCCATCGTCAGAGATGAACAGAGCAATACCAAAGCGAAAAGTGGGGGCTCAGAGCTAGAAGTTATCAGAACATGGAGAGGGCGGAATCCAGTAAGGAGAGCTCCCTAGACTCAACGAAGCTGGCCAGCTAATCACAGCGTACTTAATACTAACCTTACGAGCACCGCAACGGTTGACGTGCGTGATTATTAATTACTCAGTATTGTCCCTCATCACTACCTTACACTACCACACATGTCGAGATAAAACGGACGCTTAGGACTTGTCTCTGCTGGCCCTGTGTCCCGCTGGGAGAGAATTGAAAACATAACTTTATTTTTTAGTATAGTTTATTTGACATAATTCGAACAAAAACATTCTACCTGGTAGTTTTGGAGACAAGGTGACTGGGGCGGTAGATCCACCTCATTTGGCTAAAAAGCTGAGTATGTGGCGTGTGACGTCAAGCCAGTGAACAGATGGACGCTTAGCATTTGTCTCTGCTGGCCCGTGTGCCCTCTGGGAGAGAATTGAAAACATACGTTTATGTAAACTATCTCTTAGTGCACCTCATTTGACACAATTATTACAAAAACATTCTACAACCTAGTGTGTGGGGCAGAAGGTAAGGGGGGCGGTGGATCCCCCCGGGGTCATTTGGCTAAAAAGCTAAGTGAGTATGCGGTGCGTGACGTCAAGTCAGAGAAGAGTCGGACGCTTAGCATTTGTCTCTGCTGGTCCTGTGTCCCGCTGGGAGATCTAAAAACATAAGTTTATATAAACTATTTCTTAGTTTAGCGTATTTGACACAATTCTTACAAAACCATTCTACAACGTAGTGTGTAGGGCAGAAGGAGAGGGGGCAGTGGATCCACCCCTGGGTCATTTGGCTAAAAGGCTGAGTACACGGCGCGTGATGTCAAGCCGGAGAACAGATGGACGCTTAGCGCTTGTCTCGGCTTGTCCTGTGTCCCCTAGGAGAGGATTGATAACACAGGTTTATATAAACTATTTCTTAGTGTAGCTTATTTGACACAATTCTTACAAAACAATTCCACAACGTAGTGTGCGGGGCGGAAGGTGAGGGGGGCGGTGTATCCGCCCCTGCGTCATTAGCTAAAAAGCTAAGTGAGCGCGCGGCGCGTGACGTCAAGCGGCGAGGCCTCGGGGAGGGGGGCGGGTTGCAGGCAGGGGCCGACGGCTTTTTGCCCGAGGCCGCCTCTGGGAGGTCAAGGTTCCCCCCGCTCCCGCCTCCGCCCCAGCCCCGCCCCCACCAGCACTCGTCTGCTCGATGTGACGCGAGAGATAAGACCTCGCCCAGCCTGCGAACGTTAAGGTGCCCATTCTCTTCCGCCATCTCCAACTCTTGCCAGAGAGCAGCACTAGGGCATATCAGTTGCAAACACACCCTTCTACACTGTAGGATCTAGGAGAGGGCCATGGTCTCCCAAAAGGCCTAGCAGTTTTGTTTACCTTCCTGTATTTGGCAAAATTGATTTAAATTTGTATTTATGGTCGAATTATGTAATTTTTAAACAGTAATATTGTATTGTATTATATCTACAGTAAATGAATAATAAACAATATAATTACAAATAAGTTTATTAATTAACGATAATCTACGATGCCCCCAAAAACATGATCAGCTGAATGAGCCCCTGCTCCAATCCTTGTCTGAGAGCAATACTATGACGCACACCCTTGTATAGAGAAGTTACTCTAAAAAGACACCAGTGTGATAGGATGCGAAACAAGAGCGTCATGACGGACGATGACATTGTAACAGGTTGTGTCAAAGCTATTTACTTCCGACCCAACAGCAAACGGACACGTTGACGAATTCAGCGCATGGACATAATCTTCAGTTTTATTGTCAGCAATGGCCAAGGAGTAGCTGTTAAAATTATATTCTTACAGTAATATCTCTATGCTCTGCGGATTATAGTAAATAAATTAAACGTAGTATAATTGTAGAGAAAATATTATATTTAGACAGCCATTAGTAGGGAGCGGATTTTGATGACCTAAATATCGCCAAAAATTATCAATAAAATGCTCTTAAAACGTTTTTAAAAACGGTAAAACCAAAGAAAAATGACGAAAAATATTTTATCAAAAGCAGTTCAGATGAACAACTCAAGATGTTGGATGTATTACTGATGTAATCAAGCTTCTTCCTTTCATTCAAGTGAACTCAGATCGCAAACTTTTGATTTGGACTGTTCTTTACCAGAAAATCTCTGTCCTTCGTGATCCCGAAATCGGCCGAACCGACAATGGCGCTGATAGGCGTAACAAAAACCTTACATTAAATACACACATCGACTTACATTACAATTTCAGAGCAAAGAAATAGAATAGGGTACTCAAGAGTTCTGTGAATTTGATTTAATTTCATTTATTTATTAAAAAACTGTATGTGGCGTTTGGGGAAGAATATTTGTTGCATGGCGTAAATATTGTTTGAAGCAAGTACCAATAAAATAATATTAAAATCAGTGAAATCAGCAAAAATGTTTTGAAAATCATAGAAAAGATAAAAAATTATTACTCGAAAGAAAACACAATTTCATGAACCAAATGTATTATAGCAGGTACAGCATATATTACACTATTTTCCCGTATGTGAAATTCTTGTTTCCTGTGTAAAAGGCAGGTTGTGTGACTGTAAGCTCATTACATACAGAACAATGACTGGCTTAGGTAGCTCAGGGGTTCTTCTGATATCATTGCAGTGCCTCTGACCGGGAGGTCCTAGAATTCAAGTCCGACGGTAACAGGATTTTCGACACTAGCTACATAGTTGTCGAATTCAGCCGGTCTTGAGAATTCTAGCGGCCAGCTGTTCTAATCAGCAGTTTTCCTAAGTTTCCTCAGTCAACACGAGGTGAATGCCGGAGCAATACACTAACCAACGGGCCTCGGGCCGCGCGCGATCTTTCCTTCCTCTTCCTTGTCCTATCCCCACCCCTTACTTACACACACACACACTCACACACACAGTAACAAGCACTATACCACCCCAAATGTCGGGAGACCAGTCGGTTGCTTAGAGCTTGTCGAGGCTAGGGCGGTGACCTGCTGGTGGGAGATACCTGGTTGAGAAAAACCGCTACCCTAGTATGTCGGCGCCGCATCTCACCATCCAGCGAGAGAACACCGCCGCCATCTCCCGTGGAAAAAGCATGCACCACACCAGCTGACACGCCCGAAATCACAATCAATCATCTTTCCTTCCTCTTCCTTATCTTATCTCACTCACGTTACTTACATAAAGTTTCACTTACACGCACTACCCTTCCGCACATGTCGGGAGCTTAGAGCTGGCCTCGGCTGGGATGCTGTCCCGCTGGCGGGTGATACTTGGTTAGGAGAAATCCCCCAAGTCGACGTAAGTCGGCGACGGATCTCGCAGGGAAATTCAACAGAGGAAGATCGACGCTACCTCCCGCGATAAGAAAAGCACAACATTTACGGGACTAATGTCGTTAGCAGTTGACGCGCCCGGAATCACTAATCAACCAATCGAGAACAATGGCACGAGCACCGAGAATGGACAACGGCCTAGCACAATGAAGTAAATTATTTTAATTTCTCAAGAAATGCAAAGTTTACAAACCTGAATACCATTCTCAAAATATAGGAGTTTATGGAAAAATTGTATGTCAATAATTTAGGTAGAATGTAAGGAAAAGAAATTATATTCATCAGTAAATATGAATGTTTGAAGGATATGGGCGACCAGAGAAAACTGGCCTGGGGCAGTACCACAGGAGGCCAAACTATGTCTTCACAAAACATTAACATAATTCATCTTTACCTGCAACAGCAATAACGTACGGATAGCGGTTTATCTGAATTAGAAATAAAATACCTATATTTTATGTCTTGAATGGAAAACATTTGGGACCTGATTTAAGTCGGGGCCTGAAGTGGTCCTAGATACCTTCTCTCTCTAGTACACCATTGTTGAACATGTGCCGTTGTTATTATACTTCCTTCATTTAATTGTTATAATTATTGTTTGAGAAAGAAAATTTTACAACACAATAAGAAAAATGTAATGGCGCAAAAGTATTCAGTTTTTTTTGTTTTCGTTTTTGGTCTCACCCATTACGTCAACTGGGAATACCTCTTCCCATTATCTTGTCTTCAAAGAAACCGCTATTATGTCCTAACCGAAAAAAGCCGAAAACATAACGTACGTATATAATAGCCATCATAATTAAAAATTTTCGCTGGTGCCACGTTGATTACAGAAACGAAGAATGGTAAGTGGTCGAAAACCTTTGCTTTCGGACGTCGCGCCGAGACTGCCGCGTCTTGTTTTAGGGTAAGAAAAGTGCTTTGCATGTAGGATTTGTACACCAACTTAAAGTTTTTTGTTGAGATAGAGAATTTTATTTCATATTTTTATCAAATGAATCGTCTGCGAATAAATAACATGTCAAACCGTTCCGGCATCTTTGAATATCCGCCGTGGTGACGCAAAGATGTAATTATTTTCACTTGTAACTTTTCAGCTTAACCTTGATAAAACCAGCAGACGCACTAGGGACTAGGTTATACGCACGAGTGTAAGAAAGTAATACGTTCTCATCAGAATGACCTACTGTTTGCGACGCCAAACCTCTATGACGCACGTATACTTTTTCATGTATTCTTTCGACTTACGCACTCTTTTTTCATGCACGTATACTTTCGTTAAAAATAAACATATATAGAAGAATATGATAGGACCCATTATCCAAAATCATAACAAAATGAGTGCGGGCCGCAAAACTTTTATCTGGACCTCCTTTATAAAAGTGTATAGCAAACACAAGTAGTTTTAGTATCTTAAATAATAAAAATATTATTTACCAAATTCGAATTCATTAGTCTATGATTAATTACCAATAGTGGAAAATCTGCCTTTATTATTTAATTTTATGACATTAAGACTGCTATAAACCTAAATGAATTGCTTACCTTTATTTGTTTAGAAACAGGGTTACATAAGCTACCAAAGCGGAACAAATTGTTCTTCTGGAAGATGCTGTTTTTAATCTTTTATTGTATCAACTACAGCAAAATGTCAGAGAAAGTATCGAGTAATTAATATTTCTTACAATCGCAAAACCTTTCACCTAAAAGTAGGCCTTCTTTTACCTGGGCCCGCCTGCATTACGTACCTTACGGACCCGAACGATACGCCAATGACATTATCCCTTTTTCGACACATTTTTTTCGACACATTTCGACACAAAAAATTACGCTGCTCAGAAGCGACACCTACAGACCTCTAAAAAAGAATTCCATATTGAAGATGATCTCTTTTGAAACCATTTCGGACTACTGGTTACCTCTTCCTGGCCAAAGGTAAATGATGGCTAAATGTTGGAAAGAGGAATTTTCCAGCTTCCGGTATAATGGGGAAATTCAAAAGAAACCTCACTTCAGCTCCAGAGTTCTTTTCATTTTATATGCTCCAGAGCTCTTTTCATTTTATATGCTCCAGAGCTTTTTTCATTATATAGTATGGAGACAGTTCTGAAATTCCGCAGAATCTATGTCGAAAGTTTGACATGAATACGTATTTTGAGAATTTGATACCGATAGGTTAAAAAAACATTTGTTTGTCCTTGAGACGTACTAGATACGGATCTTTTAATTTTAGGAGATACTTAATACGAAATATCATACATTTTCAAAATGCCTTCTTTTAAATTTTTAGTTAAAACCTGTGACTATTAAAATTAAACATATTAATATTCTTTGTTAAATTAAGATTAATATTTCTTTGGAAAAACTTAAACTTCATTATTAAAGGTACTGATTTCTTTTTTTAAGCAATGCAATTTTCAATGTTATGGCCTAGATGATTCAATCATTTTTAAAACGGATTTTTCAAATTATTAGTAATTTTAGGGTACTTTTCTGTAAATTCATTAAAACTTACCAAAATATGTATTACATATTTCCAAAAACGGCCTAATTTTGTTTACAATTTTTACAGAAAGAGCACTATTAATAACGTGACTAGTTTAGTTTTTTGTCGCATCAACAACGCGCGTTATTATCGATTATTGCTGCTACAAATACATCAGTAGGAAAACTAGGGCTAAAACAGCACGTACTTTCTCGCTTTAGTAATATCTCATGTAATACTATTTACACCAAAAGGTCTCTTTGAATTAACACATCTCAATCATATTTTTTGTAAAACTCATTACCATATTGTGACGGTACTTCGCCAACATAATCCTTATTAATTTGATGGGACCTGTAAAGGCGCAGGGGTCTTGGCAGGGAGGAGCCGTGATTCGGGATCACATGTGATATGAATTTCAGCGACACCTTTCTGATAACAAATTTGGATTTATTCCAATCACCAAAATTCCCAAATCCAGCAAACACAAATGCACAAGAAATCAAAACATTTATCGTCTCAGGTATCATTAATGAATTACTCAACTGAAATTTATTAGGCCTTTCCGAATGGGATCCCTCGCTTACTAAATGCAAAACCATTTACTGCTCAATGAACACACACAACTTTATCATTTTCCCCATCCAAAATGCTTAAATTTATTTTACAAAATCAGTTTTTCCTTTTTTCTTGACTGAAAACTATTACGTGAGATCACAATTTTGATTTAAATTTGAATTCCTTGCTTTAGTCCTCGACTTGGAACATGGAAAATATTACTGGTCATTTCCCTCCCCGGTTCAAGTAATTAGTTCTCATTAATTAACATGTTCTCTCGTATTTCCACTTTTCACTTTGCCCAGAATGAAGCCTTTGATACTTAACGTGCGCCGTCTCCTCGCGCCATCCGACGGTGTCTGCTGCGAAGGTCGCGCACCCTTGCGCTGCTGCCACCTCGAAGCCCAGCCGCTATGCGCCGCCAAGGGCGAATTCCAGCCGGCCACGAGCCCTCTCGCGTCGCCTCCACAGCACGTTCTACCAGGTTCCTCCGTCTTCGTTGCTTCTTGTCCGGTCCTCGAGTTTTAATACTGTCCGTGCGTTCGTGTACTCGTGCGCGCCGTCGACACGAGTCAGTGGCTTCACTATATATATATATATATATATATATATCCAATAAGGCATTCATTGGTTTCAAGAAGTTGGTTATTAAATTCCCTTACGCAGGTTTTCGAAGTAGTAGACTAGTGTCCGGCGTTGGCCTTCCTGCCTTAATAATGTTTTTTATCTCTAAAGTTCCACGAAACAAAACTCTTCATTAATAAACCTCAAATCACGCACATGTGTCCGTCTACGCCGCTGCCTGCAGTAGAAAGATCCTTGTTCTTGCTCCTCCTGCTGAAACATTAGCGGACGCAGTCTTACTGATTGCGTACCCTAGGATATAACTCACATGGAAGTTTCACTTACAACGATAAACTAAAATCTGAATTAGTACGTGTAAGCTTAAACATTTACTACACTTAGAATTACGCACTTCTGTGTTCATACACCTATACGCATTTATCATTAAAAGTCATGATTTTCGTTTGAAACACTGCTTTCTTTGAAGTTCTGCAATTCAGTCGGTTGCAGGCCCCACCAAACGCACCTACCACATCCGATCGCACCCGAGCTTCCTGACGCCCCGCGAACCTCGCACACACCGATGCTCGGCAAGCGCGGGCATTTCATAATTGCTAGTGTAAAATGACACCATGCTTTCGATAAATTAGAAGATTTATGTTATGAATAAAGTATGATTTATTTTCTATTAAAAATAAAGTAAAATGTTTTTTAAGTAACAGGGTACGCAGTGCGTACTTGCGTACATGAAGGATACGCCACTGGTATTTAAGTACTTCGCCAAAATACATTATAAATAAATATTTCAATACATGCACAAAATACATTAGGACTTGATGTGATAAATATATTTAAAATACTCAAAATATTGCAAATATATAATTTGTATTGTATATTTTTATTGCAATAATATATTATAATTGTCAATTACAGTAAATTAGTAATTGCCAGTCATACAAATTTTTGCGCAATAATTATTGTAATGTATTGTAACTATATATATATATATGTATATTGTTACAATACATTACAATACATATATAAACATTTTCAAATAAATTTCCTTTTAAAACGACTAATTTTTTTAAACAAATCATCAGGCAAAAAAAAAAACAACTTAGGGGAGAATGTCTAAAACCTGCAAAAGAAAACTGTCATTCAACTGGTATCAACAGCTCAGTACAAGAAATCAACATACAATACACGTACGTTACTTTACAACGCATTACCAGATGACATAAAACAATTAAAGTCAGTACACAAATTTAAGTTAAAAGTAAAATCTTGTCTGCTGCAAAACTGTTTCTATACAATTAGAGACTATACTGATCGTCAATAAGAAATATAATGTTTATTGTAACAAAACAAGGATATATAATGAATTAGTTTACGTTTGCATTGTATACATTTTTAAAAAATATTTAATACGCCTGTAACAAGTAATGTACTTCAGCTTCCGGGTCAATGACCCCCATCTCGATCAGGTTTTTGTCCAGTTTCCCTGATCCATTGAGCAAATGCTGAGATGGCCCCTTGTTTTGCTTCTGGAGGTAAATGTAGCTTCACTGTGCGCACGTTTTGTTGAGCACTCCTTGTGCTTGTAGTTAATTTACCGTTGAAATTGATTTTGTATAATTCGGGAACAAATATTTTTCAAATATTTTTATGTTTCTAAAATAACTATTTTCTAAATTCATTTTTTCGTTGTTTTTTTAAATTTTATTATTTTTTATTTTTGTTCTGGCCCTCAAGAAAATGTGCGCATGATAAATCTTTTTCCCCACATGTCATATACAGTTTTTACTGTTTTTTGACAAATAAATAAATAATAAAACTTGCGTGGATGAACATAAGGTAGTGTTATAAAGAATAGACGCTTTTTACTGTCGGATAATCGTTCATTAATGATACAGATTTATCATTTAAAAATTAAGAGAAAACAAATTCAACAGCTGAAAGGAGCTTTTTTTGTTTCAATGAGATGCATGCATCTAGAGAAATCAAACAAAAAGAAACTATCCTCTTTCTAAACTATCTTCTTCGTCTGTATTTAAAGTATTTCGTTTTTAAACTACTTTTTAAAAAAATACTTTACTAAAATACATGACCAAAAACTCCAAAAATACAGTTTTTCAAATACACAATGTATTTAAAATATGTATTTCAAATACAAGTATTTACATACTGCCCAACCCTGTTCAATACAAATCATACAACATTTAGTGAAAAAAAATAAATATTTTCAAGCAAATATCAACGGAAAGATGTAATTCACAAAAACTAGCTAACGAGTCTGTTAGTAAAAAAGTGAACTTCTAACAATTTTCAAAATTTTTGACAAGAAAGGGAAACATAATGGAAAAGGAACTTTATATCCAACTAGAAAAAACAGCACATTTATTTTCAAAAGGAACATTTCAATGGCAAAACGAAAACTGATATTATTTTTTCTACACATGGCAAAGAATAATTAACAACCTCCAAGGTAACACATAGAAAATTAATTCAAACTCCCCTCTTATAAACACTACAAAACTATTAGTTATCCACTCCACCATCGACACACTGGTAGTCGAGGGGTAGAAATATAAGGCAATTTTAAGTAATTCCTGAGCAGCACTTCCCCTCACTCCACTTCAGTGACTGGCAGATGAGTGGTTATTGTCCACCATGGTTGGCGTCGCAACACGCCACGCCATAATGACAACCGGCCGGCCCGCCCCGCGCCGCTCCGAAAATGCCTATCCGCTGCCCACCACGTCAATGTCCGAGGGGCTGTGCTCCCGGTGGGTCTTGCCCCCCCCTCCATCGGTAAGGGGTGGTGGAGATTGGGGATAGCGGCGGGCGGCTCCGCCCCACTGACGCCGGGCATGCTAGGGAGTGCCAGCTTCCTGGAGGATCTTCAGCCTGACAAGGCACCGACAAACTAGATGATTTGGCGCAGCTAGCGGGAAAATCAATTTTTAAAGAAGGTCGCACGAAATTCATATTCTGGTCCCCATTATCCATTCCAAACCCCGTGGGGGGCCCAAATTTGGCGAGAAAGTACTAGCACACATAAGGCTAGTCAAGAAATGAATTGCCTGCCATGCAGCGGCAGCTGGGCGAGAAATTGTCTATAGTCTGCGCCGGCACAAATGTGTTAACAGAGTCATTGTTGCATTCCAATCTGATATTCCCTGAAGGCCAGCAATTTTTATTTTATATATTTCAAATAATTTCTAAAAGATTAATGTGCAAATATATAAAAAAGGTATAATGTAAGAAACGAACCAACAAATATGAAATAATCTACAAAGCATCCGTCTGGAATTACGTTCGCAAAGCGCAGTAAATTCGGAACGGGCATTTATTTTTGTCATCAAATTACACAAAAAATACTCACATTCTCAAAAAAATTGAACATGACCGTATTTGAAGATCTAGTTTGGATAAACAAATTTCATTAGAAAAAAATCTTCACAATTATTGTAGTTGTAGGAAGACGCCGAAGACGAAGCGCAGTCAATTTGGAGTAGGTGATTATAATTGTTTCGACATTACACAAAAAATACTCATATTTTCAAAAATTTAACTTGACCTTATATGAATATCTGTTTTTAATAAACACATTTCATTAAGAAACAATGTATCTTCACTATTGTAGTGGTAGAAAGAGGCCATTTTTTACTTTCCCGTATACGTACGTATACACGGAGTGACATATGTAGTATAGGGAAAGTTATGTAATTCTGCGCGAAAAAAATGGCCAATTTTCGGCGGAAAAAAAATTAATTGCCGGGCCGTGAAAACGAATAAATGAATAAAACCAGTTGCTAAATTAAGAAAGAAAATCCCCTAACATGTGGTGTAGCTAGAAACCCTGTTTTCTAGGTCCTTGATACCGAAAACCCAATTGAAAGGAAAACGTCCGTGACGCATTTTAACACATTAAATTCTGAATTTTTGAAAATTTCCATAACATTATTTCTTGAAATCGGTGGGGCGTCCATATTTACACAACAGATGTATTCTGTCTTATAATAATTGGACGCACGGACGCAGGTTACTCGAATACTGCATTAGATTTTCTGCCAACTCCATAGTGTACTTTTCATCAGTAAGAACATCAATTAGTCTTTCCATGATCTTCTTAAAATTAATTTCTTCCATTACTTTCACAAAATGCGTTACACAATCTTGTTAGTTCCGATTGCTTGTGCGATAAAGCAGTTATGTTTTGCTTTCTTGATAAGCACCTAATTAATGTATCATCTATTTTGATAATATTACTATAAAAAGATATGCTGTCGCTTGTTGTATGCCAGCTTGCGTGAGTTTATATGTTAATCCAATCAAATCGTAGAAAATAAGGAAAAGTTTTGAAATTTGGTTCCTGTAAATTTTTTGGGTCGCTGAACAGAAATATCAGATTTGCCAACAAAACTTTTGCACGAAAACCCTTTTTTATGGAAAAAATGTGTAAAAATCACGACTTTCTTCAGTTTTTTCAAAATAACTCCAAAGCAATCCATTTTTCGTAAATAATGGTCTTACATGAACAGATAGAAGATAAAATTACGTACATTTAATCTCATCAAGCCTTTTCCCCTCTAGTTAACGGTTTAGGCATGAGAGCACCATGAAAATTGTTCAAATAAGCACATGAACAAACGTGAATAATCCCACTTCATTTGAAGATAACTTAAAAACTATCAATTTTTCGTGAATATTAGCTTGATAAAATGAACGATTTTAAAGAAAAAATATTAACATTGTGTAAATTATTAAAAGTGTATGACGATTTATAAGTATGTCATTCGTAAACTACTGTTTGACTCTTGCTTAAATTGTATTTTCATTATGTTATCCAATCATGTATTAAATATAGTATAACATGTACATTTGCAGTCGCTAATAACCTTGTCGTTGATGCGACTTTAAATAAAATAAATTTTAAAAAAATGAACGAGTATACAATTTTCTACATTTTATGTGTGAAATGTTTTATTTCTAGGATCATTGGTACCGTCATGCAAAATATGCCTGCATGTTACTACCAAAATAGCAGTCCACTCAGTCTCCCTCACTCACGAATTCTTTAGTGTAATTTACATCTAATAAAGTTATGTACAATAAAAAATGTCGGCTTTTGAATTAGTTAACATTTTTATTGGAAAAAAGAAAAGTAAATAATTAATAACGGGATATATAAAATTAATATTTTGGAAGACTATGCATTTATTTTTTAATTATAGAAATGCATTTATTTATTTACAGCATCACCGACGCGTATGTTTCGAAGGCCCTGGCTTTCGTAGACATCTGCTACAAATATATGGGCATTAGTGATTTTTTTATTACTGGACGGCTTTTGAGTCATTTTGAAGAAACAAAAAAGGTGATGCAATTGGCAGCATTTTAATTGAGGCTCAAGAAGTTTCACTAACCCAACGAAGGAAATCTCTATCACCTAAGTATGCACTCAAATCGGCAACATCAAAAAATCCAATCATTTATAGTGATGTGTTCCCGAAATCTCAGAGTTCAAATGTTATAAACCCACGGTATGCACCTATGCACAAAAGGATTAAAGTTATTCTCGAAGAAATTGATTTAAATTTCCCGAAATGGAAACAAAGAGAATCAGTATTATCCCACCCTGGATTCTTCATACTATTGATACTGATTTAACTCTCAGAGAATATAAAAAAAAGAAAATTAACAACAGAAGAATGGAACAGAAAATTCATTGAACTCTGTAACAAATACAAAAACTATAACCATGTGTACACCGATGGGGCAAAAAATAAAAATGGAGTCGGATCTGCCATTTATTCCCAAGATTTCAAATTAAAACAGACTCTCCATCCAGTAACTTCAATAAAAACTGCAGAATTATATTCCTTATTACTCTCCTTAAGAGAGATTAAAAAATCCCATGAGAATCAAAAGTATATCATATTTACTGACTCCCTCACAACAGTTGAAGAAATAAACCGCAAATCAAGATCGGAAATAAACAACTGCATTCGCGAAATTCACTACAATATAACAAAAGCAGGGGGGGAAATCGTAATCGCTTGGATACCAGCCCACAAAGACATTTTTGGTAACGAAATTGCTGATCTAGAAGCCAAAATTGCAGCGACGAACCAGATCTATCCTACAGAAACAATTAAATTTGAAGATTTCTGGGAAAACATTAATCGCAAATTAAACCTTCACTGGAACAGCTTTTGGCGCAGATATAAATCCAGCAACATCCATCAGTCAACGAGCGCATTTTTCTCACCAATTATCAATAAAAAATTGGCCGCAGGGACCAAACAGTCCTTTCAAGAATAAGATGTGGACATTCCAACTTAAGCCACCTATATCTATTGCAAAAATCATTTCCCCCGACATGTGAACGTTGCAATACCAGACTTGACCTAGATCACATTTTTAAAATATGCCCCAGATACAACTACCAGAGGCAGTCATTTGGATTCAAATACGAAGCCATCCTGCATTCATCAGAAGATCAAGATAAAATAATCAAATTTTGTAAATCTATCGACATATTTAATGAAATGTAATCCCATTTTCTTATATAAATTTTCCTCGAAAGTATGATTAAGACCTGTTAAAGTATATTGTAAAGTTAAACTGTAATACAATATTTGTCATAAACTCTGTAATCACACCCAATGTAAAACAATACTTGGATAGTCGCTAATAACCAAGATGTTGATGCGACTATAAATAAATCTATAAAAAAATGTGATGATTTTTAGACTTTTTTTGTTTAAAAATGTGTTTCCAGTTCAAATTCTTGTTGGCAAACCTGAGCACTCTTTTTAAAGCATTAGAACAAACAAGCGCTTCAGTGTCCAAGTTCAATACATCATCAATGACGGGGTTTTATTCTAAACTTCTTTGACACAAGATTCTGTTCGTGACAGTTATTATAAATTTGTATCAAAATAACTATCACAAGCAGTAGCTTTTTATGGCTATCTTGAAGTTCTTAGCAAAGTACAATGTCTAGAAAACTTGCGTACGTAGTGTTGATTACACAATGATGTATACGACGTCCAAAGAAAATTTTCTTGCGAACACGAATAATAAAAGACTGTTAATAGCAATGTTGATTACTAATCTTTTTCAGTAGGAATAACATGCAAACAACCGGAGGAAGACGCAGCCATCAGATAATTAACACAGCTTTTCCTTAGATCCAATAAATAATACAGTGATTGTATTTATTTATTTCATTAATTTTAGACCGCTGTGAAACTTCTTGATCATAAGCAATCAAAATCTATTTTACAATTTTACATAATAATAAAATTTATATTTTTGTTTACATTGCAATATTTTTGACATTATATTACAACAATATAAAACATTCAACAGTGGTTACATTTAATAACCGTGATTGTAGTTGGTGAGGATGTAATAGATTTGTTGGTACTATTGAGAGCCCTCTGCAAGCATGCAAATGTGTCCTTTTTGCAAACCCGAGCAACAACTACCGATAACTTTTTCTTATAAGGAACGAGTGGTTGCGAAATCACCTCGTCATTGATCAAGCACGGCAAAATGAATTTGTGACTGACCAAGACCACTAATCTTGGTGACTATAAAATTATTCACAACTCTCCAACGCAACTAATAAGATGGTTGTTGATCTTGGTGGATATTTTCTGGTTTCACTATTCGACTCCAATAGAAAGAACGTGCTATTATTCAACCAATTGATATGTCTGCTAAATGTCTTTATTTACAAGGCAAACATTACTGAACTCCCACTATCTGCAGCTGCAGCATAGCAACACGTTTTAAGTGTTTATCATCAGATTCAGCAACGCTTGATATGGGAAAAATTTAGAAGAGCAGAGATGGAAAAGATCAAGAAATGGCCTTCAGCCTGTCCCGTCAAATTCTTAGTTCCACCTACTCTACCAGTTTTATTGAAGTTTATTTTCTGCAAATGCTCCAAAATGTGCAAAAAATGACTGCAAGAAGGCAGGGATTAATGATCTAACTTGCTTTAACTGCAAAAAGTGTTGCGATAATACGGCAATCGTCTCTAAAAATGACCTGACAGGCGAGTTACGAGTTGGAAGAAAAGATGAAGCCATTGACTCTGACGAACCAATGAAAGACCTGGATTTTCTTCAAGACCAATATCAGTCATTAGAAAAATTATAACGTACAGGAGTTGTAGTAGTAAAAGACAAGCTAATGGCATTAATATGTACGGTAGCAGATGTCTGTCTGGGCTTTCGCTACCTACGCGTTGATGAGGCTACACTCCGTCATCTTCCAAAATATTAATTTAATTTTTCACATTATTAATTATCTACATTTCTTTTTCCAATTAAATATAAACTTATTCAAAAGACGCTATAACTACTTGTACACAATTTAAGCAGCTGTGATGACTGCTGAATGTGACATCAATTAAAAGGCTCACCCAGTCGATGGATAACACAGGTTGCTAGATATCAAAAACATCCTGTGGCACCTTCAACATTCCTTTTCTTCCATTTCCTTCTCGTCCAACGTTGCGGAGGACAGGCGTACTGTGAGTGTAGCTTCAGTAAGCGCACTTTTTAAACAATTAATTGATTTATTTGAATTGCTGAGGTCGATAGCAAATAAAATATGTTACAGTGAAAATAACAAGACTGGCATATACATGGCGAAAAGGATACAGTTCGTTACAAAAAAACAATACATTCGATTATGAGAACAGAGCGTTGAGTTGCTGTTTCTTATAGTGAATTACATAATTGACAAAAACAATGTTTATGGGGGAAAAGATAATTTATAATTCATTGATGACATTGATAGCCTTATAGTATTTTAGATAATTTTCTTGATAAAGTGAAGATAGCAGAATTGATTTGAAATTGTCTCTATCTAACCATGTCTGCATTTTAGAAGTAGTGAACAATGTTTCTTTAAATTATTAATGTTAAGTGGAACATCACAGATGTCACAATTCAAAGGATTTGGAGCATTTGCTTCAGCTTTCCGTTTACTTTGTTGCTTTACTTAAGAAAGAAAGTATTGCAAATGTGCGCCGGACAACTGCGATTTTTCGACAGAAAACATTCTGCGTGACTTTAATAAGGAAAAGGATGAATCGTGTTCCTATTTGTAATCAATTGCTTTCTCTAAGACGTTAAATATTTTTTGAGTTTTTGAGAGGAAGCGTTTTTGAGAAAATCGTATTTTTGTAATTTTTTTAAATTGAGAATATTGCACGCAATATTGCGCGAAAATTGCTAATTGCTGTTTTCGTTGGTGAAATGCTGTGGCTATAGATTCTGTTAGGCGCAATAGTTGGTGGTTTGATGAATATTTGGATCGGAAGCCAAATTGAAAGTCAGGTAAGGTTTTGCTATTTTAAAAAAATAATTAGTCTACTTAGCAGTAATTTTTTTAAAAGTTAAGCGATGGATGGGAAAAGGTCTGTAATTGGTCTGTAATTTGACGGATTTCTTGAATCTTTTCTTAGTTTACAGAAGGGTAAATTATAGCTGTTTTCCAGAGAAGCTGCTAAGAGAATGGCGCTTAAGCGCTGCTGTAAATGTGAAATTTGAAGCTCTTTTTCACAGAAATCATTTGTGCTTTTGAAAAACTTTATTTGAAGTCATTTAAATCACTCTAACTCACAAATACAATGCTGTTTACAAATTGTAGTAAACGTGCATATTAACGGTGTGAGAAATCTTTCAAAAAAATTAAGTTGTGTAATTAAAAAAATACCCCAAAATGAACTAAACGCCTTATTACAGAGCGCAATTAGCACTATTCATTCGAAAAATTTGAAAAAAATTGGAGCCAGTTTTGAGAAAATGGCGTTTGAGCTTTTCTGAAAATGCGGAATTTTGAGCAAGTTTTCACAGTAAACGGTTGAGTTATCCAGACACTTTATCAGGTATTATTTAAAGCACATATATACATAAATATAATAATGTGAAATAATCGATGCTAATGTAAATATTAAGAACGTGAGAGACAAGGTTTAAAAGTTATTTTTTGTAAATTTTGAAAAAACAAAAGAATAGAGCAACATGAAGTTTATGCCATCTCATAGAGTACATTAGGCACTACCCCTATCAAAAGTTTAAGGAAAAAATTTGGAGCCGTTTTTGTAAAAATATAGTTTTTGTAGTTTTTTTAAATTGCATATATTTTATGTAATATTGCGCGACAACTACTAAAATTTTCAAAAAATCTGAGTATGACCTTAATGAAAGAACTCACTATGGAGAACACGTTTTATTTAAAGGAAAAATCTCTATCTGCAATTTTGAAGTTGGAGGAAGATGTCGAAAAAAATTCGAACTTTCGCAATTTTTGAAAATTCATTAAACCGTTAAAATCGGACCTAAGCCACCTCAATAGGTGTATTTTACTCTATTCTTACTAGAAATTTAAAGAAAAAATTTGGAACAGTTTTTGAGAAAATTTGGAAATGTTCGGAGAGCTCTATGTATAGTACCCCCAAATTTTGAAGAAACCTCAAAGTTTCGACCAGAGCCAGATCGACAGAAGTTTCTTCAATTTGGAAAAAATCTTCGAGTGGTTTAGGGGCTAGTTTTACATACGGACAGAAGGACGTTTTGCTTTCAATTCGTTTTTCGGTATCAAGGATCCACAAAACAGGGATTCTGGTTACACAACGTTTTAGGGGATTTTCCCCCCTTAATTCAGCATCTGGTTTTATCCACTTTTTCGTTATCAGGGCGAGGCAATGAATTTTTTTCTGCCGAAAATTCGCTTGTTTTTTCTCGCAGCATTACATAACTTTCCCTATACTACGTATATTACTCCGTTTATACGTGCGTATAGAGGAAAGTAACTATTTGTGCTATAGAATGGCGCACTTTCTCAGATTAGTTTTCTATTTCCTTGGGTCTCGGCTAGCTATTCATATTTCCCATATACTCTTCCCAGCTGCCATCTAACGCCTCCCAAAGTACATTTGTTTGAAGTTTTCTTATTTTTTCGCTTTTGTAGTGATAGAACGGAAATATGAAATTTAGAATATTAAAGAACACTAAAACCTAGACCTACGTGGCAATTTTCTTTGAAAAATTTAGAGCCGTTTTTAAGAAAATGGTTTAAGCGCAATTGTCAATGCGAAATTAAGCTCTTTTTCATAGAAAATGTTTGAGCTTTCGAAAAACTTCATTTGAAGTCCTTTGAAGCAGATTATCTTACAAATACAATAGTGTTTGCCAATGGTTGGTAATGTGCATATTAAAAGTGTGAGAGATCTAAAAAATGTATTTTTGTAATTTTTGAAAAAAAACAACACAAAATACTCCAAATTGAACTTTACGTCATATTAAGGAGTGTGATTAGCACCATCCGTTCGGAAAGTTTGAAGCAAAAATCTGGAGCCATTGTTTGTAATTTATGTTTTAGATGCCTTTCTTAATGTACTTTGCTTTTTAAATATTTCTTTCTGGTTTAAATCATTTTCAGTTCTCTGATTACAATAATTGTCTGCTTGTAATTAACCCCCATTTTTTATCTAGACTGAACCTTTCATTTGAGTTTGAGCGGCACATAGAATTTTTGGTGCCGGGAAGCTGTCAAAGCTGAGCATTGCAAGATTCCGACATTCTTTCTGACATACTAACTTTCCATGCCAGATGTTCTGGGAAGTGCTCTGTGTAGGCATGAGGACCTACATTTCTGCGGAGCGGGAGGTTCGTCTTCATTCTGTTCGCAAGTAAGTTGTATATCATGCCAAGCACCCCACAGTGTCTCTAAGTCTAGTAACTGAGCACAATCCTGTGAAGATGCCAAAGTTCAAACCAACGAAGAGATCTTATTCAATGGATAGATGATTCTTTTACCAGAGACGGGGTAGTAAAACTGTGCCGTACCTTCAATAAAACTTGAGTATACATAGATAAAGAAAATTAAAATCTGTTTCACAAAAGTGTTACGGGAATCAAATCTCGTTTTTTTCTTTCATGTATGCCCTCAAGAATCGTTTTAATTTTATTTTAAATGTTTACTGTAAAATTGAAATATTGGAACAAAATGCGCAATGAAATAAATAAATTCTATGTTCTACAAATTTGAATGTTCTTGTCTTGGGAAAAGTGTTATTTATTGTAATGCTAATTATGGAATTGACAGTATTATGTTCTTGCCTAATAATATTATGTCATTAATATTTTTTTCTTGTTACATTGTTTTTCTTTGATATTGACTAATTTTAGGTGCAAGTGCAATGAAATATATTAGCGCTTTTTTCAAGGTTGTTTTTCAACATCTTGGTCACATAGCGACCACTGTGATATTTAAACTCTACGAAGAACACATAGAAATAGCACAAACACACACAAACATCAATGCCCGAGGCGGGATTCGAACCCACGACCCTTCGAGCCGGGGCTACTATGGCCCTTCAAGGTTGACCTCGGCTATCCAGTCCGGCATATTAGTGCTTTTTTCCTCCGATTTTAAGTTTTCTCACCTTTTACTACATACAGGAATAAGATTCATTCACCTTTTCGTATTAAAGTAAGTCCCGTAGTAAGTTGTCTGTTGAAAAAGTGTCGATGCGTCCGGCGAACGATTAGAATAGTTTCTTTCTTACGAAGTAAAGCAACAAATTAAATGGAGAGCTCAACCAAATCCGCGCAAAACCCTTCCTAATTGTGACAACTGTGATTTTTCACTTACCATTAACGTTCTAAACAAATACTGTTCACTATTTCTAAGTGCAGACATGATTATTGAGATACGGACAATTTCGAATCAATTCTAGTATATCCACTTTATCAAGAAGTTATCTAAAATACTGTGAAGCTTCAATGTTATCAATGAATTATAAATTATATTTTCCCCCTTTCTAAACACTGTTTTTGTCAACTATGTAATTCACTATAAGAAATCGCAATTCAACGCTCTGTTCTCATAATCGAATGTATTGTTTTTTGTAACCAACTGTATTCTTTTGCTATGTAAATGCCTATCTCGTTATTTTCGCTGCAACACATTTTATTCTCTAACGACCTCATCACTTCAAATAAATAAATTAATTGTTTAAAAACTGCGCTTACTGAAGCTACACACACGGTGTACGTGACCTTCGCAAAGGCGCACGAAAAGACAATAAAGGACAACGAATGCTGGAGGCGCCTCCGGGTTTCTTGACAGCGTTCATTTCTCACGCGTTTCTATTAAATATCGTAAACTCATATTTTCCTCACTCAAGGGAGAGCGTAACTAAACTACGTAACTAAATAGTGTGGGTCACATTACTGCAAGTTAAAATCGAATAAAAATTCAATTGCACATAGCACGCTGCAATCCTATATAATGACATTTACAAAAGGTATTATATTGAAATTGATGTAGGTTCTTCCTGGTATATGATTAGATAGATGGTACGATTTAATATGAATTGACCATAAAGGATCAATCAATGCTGGATTTCAGGAATTAAAACACATTTATTGTTAGCTCAACGTTTCGCACATTCAGTACTGTGCCTTGTCAAGAGCAATACAATTATGCCAGCGGTTGACAATGATATACAAATTGATATAAAAACAATGGCCTACAAAATTATTGAAATTGCGACCTCCACCGTCTTCGGGATTAGGGAGAGGGATTTTTAATAATCTCCCTAGGATGCTTGGTAGCTCAGTCGGGATGACGGGGGGCCACATAAAAAAATTGAAATTGGTGGGATCAAGGACGTGGGTTCTCTACACTACGGTCTCGCGAATCACTCAGATTAAAACACAGATTTCTTAAAAACCTTACAATAATCTTGAGATGAAAAATTTTGTGGTATAGAAATCTCATACACTTGACACTCATAAATACATATAAAACACAAAATACGCTGTCAATTGCTGAAAATAGAATGCACAAGAAAATTCTTCAATCTATACACTCTTCTCTTTGCTACTTTACTAATTTACACTGTCTTTCTCATCAAATCAAAATTTTACTAGGCCTTCACACATTTCTTTGGTAACATTTATATTCTCTTTCATGTAACACAAATATTAAGTTTTTACTGTTTCTATTTTTTACAAAGACTAAGGATAAAGAAAGATTGATTCTGTAAGTTATAAAAAAATTACTCTCTTCTCTAACTAGCTGAACATTAAATCTTTTTCTCAGTTTACACAGAATTACTCCATCTGCTTCGTTAAACGAGTTCTCGGCACTAGAACGTTTATAAAAGGAACTTTCTTACTTTTAAATCCTTTTCAATATGGGGTTTCGTTCGCCGTCTTCTGAAACTCGAGCAGTGGCGACTTCGGTGACCTTGATGCTGGGTGTTTCCCCTCGCTGCTCGCTCCGCTGGTCGGGTACCGTTACCAAAGCTCCCTTGCAGTAGAACTCTCTCTGGGCCAACGGTGTGGTTAAATATTCGTCTTTTGAAACGTAAATGTTTTAACCATATGCCGCTAGTATTTTCCAATTATATCCAGTAGCATTCAATTCAATTTAATAAGCGAAGAGCATATAAAGAGAATAAAGAACAAAAAAGAAAAAGCTCTTCCTTTTGTCTTTGAAGAGCTCTGATGCCTTTTCTTCGTCTGGATTGATGGCGTCCACGTTGACACGCTACGTCCGTTCAACCTCGCTGCTTGCCGACACGCTTCGAAAAGGAACGGGATGTGCTGTATGTCTCGCTGTTACCCTAGCCAAACGATTCTAGAGAACTCTTGTGATAACTATGAGAACTATTCAGTAGCTCTCTTCTGTCTGTGCGGCGAGCGCTATGAGTACCGATGCTGTTCGTGCGGGCGATAAATGTGCCACGTTTTCCTGAGCTTTCGGAGGGAAAACGGATGGTCACAAAATAAATATTTACATTTGGCTTTACATCAGAGCATAACATATGAAAAAACGTTGAAGGCTTGTCAAACCTAGTGGTTACAATTCGTAAATTGTGAATCATTCCTTAACGTATCTGAGTGTGCTGCCCTCAACAATTGACGAATGGGGGGACCCAGAGAGGATGTATACTGCAGGAAGTGCAATAAAGCGGTAGAGACTATCCTCGACTAGTGCATTTTTACAAAGCCAGCTAGAATAAAGCGTCATGATGAGATCAAGAATTTCATAGAGAGAAAGATGCTTTGGAAATGGGACATCGTGGTGTCCACGGAAGCCACTTTCTCTGTTGCTGAAAGGGTTAGACTCAAACCTGAACTGGTAATAAAAAACTGGGAAGCAGTCCACGTGATCGATGTGACTGTCTGCCACGAGGATGGGTCTAGCCTTCTAAAAGCATGAGAGGAAAGGTGGTAAAATACCAACCATTCCCCTAGCAGCCCAACTTCATGGAGTGCCCAATGCCAAAATCCTGCCAGTGGTTGTTGGAACCTCTGGGACTATGCCAAGATCCACAGTCAGTGTCCTCAATTCGTTGGGGATCATGTCTCGATCTAATGACTATCTCGTTAATAGCTCTCAGAGTTTCTATTACGATCTGGACACAATTGTAAACTATGATGGAGCAATTTAACTTTGCTGATAGTTAATGCAGAAAAGGAACGTCTTGGTCCCATGGGAAGTCTAGGAAACACAGGGGATCCTAAAGTGCCTATAAATTACTTAGTTACCACAACTTTAAGTGGAAATGTGTGTTATTTAATGTAACATGTAGAAAATTGTGTAAGTAACAGTCCACGAGGGTCCTTGATAGCGAAAAATTTTCCGGTAGGTCCTTGATAGCAGGGAAATGTCCGTCCGTCCGTCCGTCTGTCTCTCATTCCCATCGAAAGTGGCTGACATGAGCCCTAAAACCCATTCGACGATTATCTCTTAAAGTGATGTCTCTAAATTGATGATCCATGCCTGCAAATTTGAAACGGATATTTTATTTTTGGGAGGTATTTTAGAAGAATTCTCAAAGACATTTAAAAGATTTTCACAAAAATTATATTTATATCAAAGATTATAATACCCAAAGCTCCATTAAATGAAAAAAAACTAACCTCCTTGATGAGTGTATTGGTAATTTCTTGAAATTTATTAATACGTATTACAAACAAACCTTGCGGTATTGTGTAGTATTTCATTGTTCTATTTCTGTATACTTTTGTTTCTTATGTTTTTGCTATAAAAATCTTAAGATAGGGAGCACTAATGGTGATCAAATATCATCAACACACGTTTACTAAGACTGTAACATCTTAATGTAACATTGTGCAATGCAATTTTTATCGTGGGAGGTTATTTCTACAATATTTAAATATCCTTTCGGATTTTCACGAGATTTGTGCGGTAGCCAACGATTTTATAATGTTATAACTTTACAAATAATTCTTTACAATTTTACAAACAGTACAAGAAATTCTGTGTCGATTTTTAGCTCCAGTGGGTTTTATTGATTTTGTTGACAAAATCCCGTGCCTTTGCTGATCAATAATGTTCACCGTGACGGAGACGTCAATTTCACGCGTGGCCTTTTTTTACACCGGTCGCGGTGTTGGATTCGTGTCCTTCCGCTGTTCTACCCCACTATACTGGGAGTAAAATGTAAATTCCCGGCAGACACCATTCTAAATCTACTTTTCTTCGTGGGAAGTGAAAAGTGTAAATGGCTTTGATAAAACACAGGTTTTTAAGATAAATCAGGAATAGTTGTAATACAGAGAAAGGTAAAGAAAAACTCCGTATTGTATGATGAAACCTAACAGTATGTAAATATGTAAAATGAAGGATGAAATTATTTGACGTGGCCGTCAAGATATGCCATGGCTTTCTCGAGCCTTGACCTGACCCGCTGCCGGCGCGTTTCATAGCCTCCTTATCCAAGTAGTCATTACCTCCATAATAGAGGTCTATAGGGCATCCTTGATGTCACGAGGACCTGCATTTACCTTTATCCTGACTGCGCCCCACATGCAGTAGTCACTGGCATTGTCGTAGTGAATGCAAGATAATGAAAGACAAGTGATAATGGGATTGCCCCATATCAAGGATTACGTTTTTCTGGCTTTACAAGCTGCAACGAAGATATGTCGAACAACAGAGACACTGTGTTATTGGTTCAAATCACGCGAGATACTCTGCAGAAGATTTGCGACAAAATTTCAGAATCGCCGCCCTTATTGGGAATTCAAGAAATATCTGCAAACTGCCGCCTGTAACAGACTATCATATCAGTAAATGCTTAGAACTTTTCTATTCGCATTCATGGGTCAAAATAGTCAGCCACATCCAAAGATTAGAAACGATTTGAAGTATTGGTAAATAGGTGGTACTACAGCACATACTTCTTCGCCATATTTGTAACTGCTTTACGGAATTATACTGCTATATAACTTGCTCAAGTGTCTTTTACATGCAGATTTTTCCCCGCGGAGACTCAAACTCAAGTCCATCGATTTCACTCGCCGTTTGCTTTGCCGCTTCAGCACGCAGTGGCTCTGCCGTACTCATTTGGGCCGAAACAACAAAACCCGATTCTCTCTCCCATTATTTCCAATGTACAACTTTGGAAAATTCTGAGATTTCAGGGAAAAAGAGTCCTATGCCATTATTTTAAACGTCCTTTGTTTTATCCACGGGAAAAAATAAAGAAAATATTGAAGCGATTGTCGAGAAAATATTATATGTATTAATTTCAACCAGAAGTGACGCGAAAACGACTGTTTTAAAATATTCATGATCTTTTTAAAGTGCTGATTTTTATAACAGATTTTATCAAGGCAAAAATCTCCATCGTCAACTTGGTATTGTTGAAACATTAACTTTTTGCAATTTTCTAAAAAGCAGAAGAGTTCGACGGAAATGAGAATTGCACCATATTTATAAACGCCCTTTGTGGATATACGCCCATACTAAGAAATTATAAAGACAAAATTTGGAGCGGTTTTTGAAAAACAGTTACCTTTTATAAATTGCATTAATTTCAAACACAAATTACGCGAAAATACTCATATTTTCAAACAAATGTACAGGACCTTATTTGAAAATCTAACTTTAGAGAATAGATTGTATTCAAGAAAAATTTGTATCTTCAATATTGTAGTTGTAGGAAAATGAAAAAAATTGATTTAAGAGCATTAATGCAAATAATGCCGTCTACCCTGCAACCGTTTGTGCTGTACTTCAGAAAAAAATAACGAAATTTAATATCGAACAATAATTTCGAATTCTGAATAACTGAAGAACGACACAAATTCAAACACATTTTATGTTAATTCACCAAAAAAGTTGTGAACGAATATTGGAAAGAGTTGAAAACGCCACTTGCCGTCATTTAATGTATTTAAATTTATTTTTGATGTACCCAGCAGTACAGGCAAATATTCCTTATTAATTTAATTTTCTCCAAAATAAGAAAAGAGAATATTAAAATCGCTCTCGCATCATCTGGTATAGCGGCTGTTCTGTTTGCAGAAGGAAAAACCGCTCGCTCAATATTTAAAACACCAATAGATATTCCTTGAATGAAACAACCTGCTTGGGGAGTTTCTAAAAACTGTCAAAAAGGTGAAATGTTTCAAGGCTGTGTTTTCATCATAACGGACAAATTTATTATTACAATATCTACAAAGTTTCTGTTGTAGCTGCTGACTTGAGTTCACAAGATTTAAGAAATGGCAGAAGACCGTTCGTCGGGATTACAAGGTTATTTTCTAGACATTTTAGAGAAATATAAGTGAGTTTCTGTAAGTCGAGAATTCAAGTACGGGATACGTGAAATTTGTCGTATTTTGTTTGTTATTTTCAGAGGAATGAGATTTTTTGCCGCAGGAACGAAAGTATGAGTAAAACTTGCGAGACTTAAAAATATCATGGAGTAAGAAATACAAGGATGTGTTCGTAAAACATCTGTGTATCATTTTCCGTCATTCGCACTTGATTCAAATCTTAATTTTTCTCTTCATGCGTGTGTGGTAAGGTTAGATATTGTGTAGAGGCGTTACATTTTTATTGTAATGGATAACAAAAATACTGAGTTTATATAGCTGTTATTGTATTGTAAGCTATGCGTTTGTAAAGTAAATTAATTGTGGGTAGGTGCTGGCGAACTCAGGGATGTTTGGATACTTGTCTCGGTGCTATGAAGGAAGTATGTTAGCAACAATGAATACATACACGTTTAAAAGCAAAAACACAAATTCATATTTATAAAGGAGAGAATTTAGATGGATTTTGAATGAGTTTTTTCGAGAAAAATCTTACCTGAATTACAATTAATAAATATTCTTATACTAAGTTACAAAATGGCACAAGCGCAGCCACGCACATTATACAGCTGGCAATCATAGAATCCTTTTCCAGTGAATAATGAAGAGCCTTTCTCTGATTCTATGCTCTATTTGTCCAAGTTATTACCTTTGCTCGGTTCAAATAGACAACATCACCAAGCTCTTTGAAAGGGGACCCCCCTTTGTCAGGTCTGCCGCTGAGCCCTCTGTGGTCTCGTCGCGGCCTCCGGCGACGGCGGCCCAGACGGCTTGTAGACCGCAGCCAACGGTCCCTGTGTGGCCAATCAGAATTCCTCCAGAGACGTCCTTCACGGGCGCGATCGACTTCAGTTGACCGCACTTGTAATGCCAAGTTTACGCACTCGTTATGAGCCACTTCTTCATAAGTGCCGCAGGTTAAGACAATTCTCGGAACCTTATCTTTGCTACAATCGACTATTGTTAATGCCAAAAAATACCGAAAGAAGATTCAATAAAAGAGAACACACGCTGAAGCAACTCTGCCCGGCGCAAACTGGTTTCAACTGACCAAAAACCTGGCCATAATTAAATACATTAAACTTCGCCTTGAGGTTAGTACCGTTAAATTTTGTACAGGTATAATTGGTGCATAATATTCCAGCGTGACAGGGAAATTCCAATCGTATTTCCTTCTCATTTTCGACGGTGAAGTTGGCGGTATCTGAACGTCGAGAAATACACGAGATTGTGAAAATAGTTTCTGTCAGTTGTTAAAAAATGCGTTTCTTTCAATTTTTGTTTGGATTTTTCTATATTGCCAAATGGATTATACATCTGAAAGTAAGTTAAATATCTAATAAGTTTACTTTTCTATATATTTTGATAAGTAAGGCTAGTGTATCGTAACCTTTTCCTCGTATCTCTTTTATTTTACATTTTGAGGTCTACAACGTTTGTATCGCTTGGTACCGCTTTGAAATTTAGCTTGTCTGAAAGCCCCAACTATTTTCTACCAGTATGCCAAATTGAAGCTGCACATATTTGCCCCTTTTCGTTTTATCATTTAACTACTTTAGTGCGTAACCGGCCTGTCTGGACACCGCGTGCTATGAGTCGTGCCGCCAGGCCGCGGCCGGCTACATGTTTTAATTATTTGCTATTTGCAGACGATTGCATAATATATCGTAGTATTAACTCGAAAAGAGATGAAGAAATACTGCAAAAGGATCTTGATGCGTTACATTACTGGGCGGAAAATAACGGAATGTCCATAAATAGCTCTAAAAGTAAATCCATCACTTTTGGCAGGGGTCATAATTACAGTGAAACACATTACCGTTTAAATAATGACATTATTCCGAGAGTTTCCTCGTGCAAGTACCTAGGAATTCATTTCGATAGTAAATTAAGTTGGAAAAAACACGTAGATTTTGTTGTAGGGAAAGCCTGGCGATCTCTTCACTTTGTAATGCGCATCCTAAAAAAGAGTACGGCAAACGCGAGGGAAATTGCTTATTTATCTCTTGTTCGTCCAATAATGGAATATGGAACAATTTGTTGGGATCCGCACAAGATTATGCAGTGTAAACACTTGGAAAGGATTCAGCATAGGGCAGCTAAATTTACTTTCAGGGACAAGAAACGGCAGGGTGGGATTCACTCAAAAACAGGCGATCAGTAGCAAGACTCTGCGCCTTGTATAAAGCTTATAATGGTCATCCAGCTTGGAAAGAAATTAATCGGCGGCTATGTATTCCTACATACATCAGTAGAGTGGATCACAGGCACAAAATAAATTTAAGACAGCAGAGAACGGATGTCGGGAAATTTTCTTTTACAAATCGAACGATTACGGAATGGAATAGATTGCCTGCAAAAACCTTTGAACCCTTTCCTCAAAGTGTTCAACAGTTTAGGAAATTAATTTAGGGTATTATTAAGTAAATGAGGGAGAATAGTGGGTTATATAGCGATGCATAAGTGTTCTATTGTGAAGTGAGGTGTAGTGCAGTGTATAGCAGAGAAATAAAGAAGGAAATGTTTTCAGGTCTTAGTGAAGTGAAGTGCAGTGAAGTGCAGTGTAATACTAATGCAGTGTGTGTGTGTGTGTTTTCTCTCTTAATGTAATTTAATGTTTTATGAATCAGTCAGTTTTTAATATTATTATCATTATTTTACCATTATTATTACTACAATTAGTATATAATTTGCATCTTCTTCTTCTTCTTCTTCTTCTTCTTATTATTATTATTATTATTGTTGTTGTTGTTGTTGTTATTATTATTATTATTACTATTAGTGGTTTTGGAGTTCTATATTACAGAAAGGCTGTGTATATTTATGTTTTTGTAATTAGCTGCCACCGGGTTATGCCCAATTGCAGTTTGAATAAATCTAATCTAATCTAATCTAAAATTATATTCCGTTTACCTTTGGTAGCTGAAA
The DNA here is from genome assembly GCA_031308135.1 of Acheta domesticus. Classification (NCBI taxonomy): domain Eukaryota; kingdom Metazoa; phylum Arthropoda; class Insecta; order Orthoptera; family Gryllidae; genus Acheta; species Acheta domesticus. The sequence goes on along the minus strand of JAHLJT010000631.1, from coordinate 55,621,741 downwards.
ATGAACATTTTTAATAATCATAATATTCAATGAATAAACATTACTTTTTTAAACTCAATGTTTGCATCAAATTTGTGCATCTAAAACCTTACTGCGTATTTTCAGACGAAACCGCTTGTTTTTCAGAGCTGTGGCTTAAATTTTCTAATTTTGTTATTAAATTCGTAATCAGCAACTCAGAAAATTATAACACACAGTTTCACCTACAATCCGATTAATTTTAACTGAATCCACCATTTTGATTTTTTTTTAAATTTGGATATCGATTTCTTAATTAGCAACTCCTAAAATAGTTAAATACACAGTTTCACGGGAATCTGCTTTATTTTTTAATATTTAATCCATCGTACTGGATCCGCCATTTTTGATTTTTCAATTTTGACATCAAATTCATACCCAACGACCCAGAAACCAGAATATACATATTTTCGTACTGTTTTCTACACAGCTTGTAACTATGGTCAGGTATTTGGCCTTTTGGAACCAGTGTGCGACGGCCTAACAACATACGGCCTCAGCCGAACCAGAAGTTAAAGTGTCTAATGAGTATTCGTGCGGGCGCCACCCAGCCCGGAGGCGTAACCCTGTGTATGGCTTCAGTCGAATCAGAAATTAGTGTCAAATGAGTGCTCGTGTGGGCGCAACAGCCCGGCGGTCTAACTCTATGTGCAGCCTCACCCGAAGCAGAAAACGAAGTGTTATCCCCTCCCCTAAGCTTTCACCTTCGAAGCTTCGATTCCCTCTCACTTTAATTCTGTTCTCTGATTGGCTTAAGTCTATCGTGTCTAAAATAATTTTCCCCCAATCACTTTTCGCTTCTGGAAGGTTCTCGAAGTGCGTCAGTTTTGACTTCTGATGGTCTAATAGTAAATATTTATGGAAGAAAGCATGACTCAGGAATTTTAATGGAATCAGGACTGCAGAAACAGTTGGCAGAAACAGTTGCAGGGAAAATAAAAAATGTTATTTATGGAAATCCTGCATGTCCAATCACTAGTTTCTTGATTTGTCCCTTCCGCTCCAGTAGGCATCCAATCAGCAAATATGTAATGCTGCAATGAGCTCAGTTTGTCAAGCATTGACTGAGGGTTGCAGAAAAGTATTTCTGAATTTGCTTTTGTATATTTTAATAAGAATCAAGACCTTTTATTGGAAAACATTTATAGTAGGTACTAGAAAGCTGCTCCTGCAATTCTATCAAATTGCCATATTTGCTGATATGGTAGTCAGGTGACCCAATATATAAAATGTAACTGAAGCTGTTATTCTTACCGGTTGCGCAAATGAAGCAACAGTTTTGGTACCAAGCATTCTAATATTACCAACAAACTACCTGTTTCAATTCAAGAGACCACAGTTACCAGTTAATTGGATGGGACGGGACGGATGTATTAGAAAAAAAACTTTTTCAGTAACAGGGGACCCCAAAACGTATATTTCCGTTAAAATCTCAAAATCGATTTTCCGCAGCATTACATAACTTTCCCTATACTATTACTCCGTATATACGTACGTATACGGAAAAGTAAAAGGATGTTTCATATTTTTGTAGAAAAAATTTTAAAACCTGGGACATCAAGTTCAAGTGTTTCTTCAATTTGCGTAATGACTCTAAATAGGCAAGGCAAAGTTTTAATGCAATACTTTATTAACATCCGTAAAACCAGTAATGAATTTTCTACGTAATTATAAAAATAATCGGGAAATATCAGACAGTTATAAAAAGTAATTAAGTAATTGTGAGAAATGATGTGCATTGGAATTATTGCGTAGAAAGAACGAACCGAAAATTGCGTGAACGACCGACGATGCAAGAGAACCGGTAATTTACTGTAAGTCGAGAGAGGAGGACACCCGCAAGGCAAACAACGTTTAGCTCCCCCTCCTCCCGCCGAAACCCTTCAACCGGTCGTCGCGTTCCTTCCCAGCTTGCACCAGGATCCTCCTTCGCCCCTTTTTACTCTCTGATGCGTTGTGTGCAGAGAATGTTTCTACTGAATCGAAAATTGTATTTTACGTAATGTTTGTCTAGAAACAGGCACGATCGGGCTGTATTTTTACTTTCTCGTATACTGAGTAATATAATAGAAGAAACATGATAGACCATAGCAATATAATAGAAGAAATTATGTTATCCTGCGGAATACCGAAAATCGACTGTGAGAAAAACTTCTGCTATCCGCCTCTTTGTCTGTGATTAACAATAGCGCCTAAACCGTTCATCTGATTTTCTCCAAAATTCATTATTTCCCATCGATCTGAATGAACTCGAGGCTCTACGAGTTTAAAAAGAGATACAGTAATCCCTCGACATTCGCAGATTTGCTATTCGCAAGTTCCGAATATTCGCGATTAGAGAAATGCTCCCGGTTTTAATATTCGCGACGTCGACATTCGCGAGTGGATCTTTTGGTCGTACATTTTCTTTGAAAGCGAGCACATTTCATTTCCTTTATCATCATCATTTGGGAAACGAAGTCGGCAGACTTCGGAGCTCGCAGTATAATTTTCTTAAAAAATTACACATGAAATGTCAATTCACATTTATAGAATAACACAATTGTAAAATAATTAAATTCAGTTGCGCCAAATTGGAGGTAAGGGTTTTGGCCAAATGAATAGAAAAGCCATTCAGGATATATGCAACTCTCATTATAATCAGCTCATTGTAAAGGAGCTTCGGGAAATCATCAGTGAAGAAAACCTCATCGACGGTAATGATGAAGTAACGGAAGCGAAACTGCGTCCTGGAGCAACTTCAATGTCAAAACTGTTGATGGCGTTCTAAAATCAACAAGCTCTGGTGAAACTGGCATTCGAATGTGATCCAAACATGGAAATAACTTCGAAATTTAAGAGAGAATAGAAGCAGGAACTCTTTCATATTTGGATATTAGAACAGCGAGAAAGGTGATGACACAAAAAAATTAGCAAATCGTATCTCCAATCATTTTCAACTTCGAAATAAGTTTTAACCATTATTTTATTTCTTCATTTTTGAATGTTAATTGTGAATTATGTTTGTAGTAGCGCTTTATCAGTTGTACTATAATTAATTGTCAGATTTTTTTCTTTCTTTTTTAAACAGATTTTCGATATCCAAGAACCTAACCAAACTTTCTTCATTTAAAGATAGACTTAACATTCGTGAGGTTTTTTGGGAATCTAACTCTCGCGAACGTTGAGAGATTACTGTATTTTGATTACTGGGGTTACGATACATTAAGCCTAAACATTTTGAAAATGTTCTCAAAACTGTGTCCTCATTTTTGGATTAATCTCTGCACTTGGGGAGCGTGAAAAACTCTTAAAGAAATGGCGTGGGTCACATTTTCGTCAAAATTCCTTTTTTTTTAAATTTCAAAACTTCTATTTTTCAGCGTCTTACTATTGTTACAATAATTAAGATATACATTTTCTTAATGAAATCTGTTGTGCAAAAGCAGATTTTCAGAAAATGTTATATTTAATTTTTCGAAAATATGAGTGATTTTTGCGTAATTTTGCATGAAGCATTGCCTTTTTTAATTTCAATTTCTTATCAAAAACGATTCCAAACTTTTTCTTTAATACGTTTCTCGTATGTAAAAAATAATGACAAAGAAAGTCGTAATGGTCGTGATGAAACATTCGCTACACTAGCAGAAGGAGGGCCGTAGAATTTGACGTGCGGGAAACAAACAAAAAGGGCTCCAAATTTCCATTTCAACTTCGAATTATTCTTTTTCTTTGGATAGTGTAAAGAAAACTTAAAAAAGGTCATAGCTCTCATTTTCGTAGAAATCTTTGAATGTTTGAAGATTGAAAATCTCAATTTTCCGGCGACGTCTTCCAACTACAATATTATTGTATATTATTCAGATAAATATTATTCGTCAATAAAATATGTTCTTCAAAGATAGAACTTCAGATACGTTCATGGTCAGTTTGTTGAAAATTTGAGTAGTTTTAACGTCATTTTCCTTGATATAGGGAGCCATTTGTAAACAGTTATTTTCTCAAAAATAGCTCTATAAATTTTCTTCAATATTTTCCTCAGATAGAGGATTATTAGAGTTCATCTTACATGTAGGGAAAGCATGAATTACATGCTAACTCTAGGGACCTGAGTGCGATCCCCGCGCAAAAAAAAATAATTCAATGTTTAGAAACACTTTTGCAGAAGTAGTTGCACTTTTGCCTCTAGAAATACAAAATTGCATAGGCGTTACAAATAATGCGAGAAATATAATGAAAAATAATATTTTATCTTATTCTGGTTGGCTAATAATGATATTGCAAATTATTTACTGTGATTGATCATTTTGTATTCTTACCAAATATTTACTGAAAGGCCCAAAAGGAATTTAGTTAGAGAGGTAAGGATGCAACATTGCCAACAAAACATCGACATTTCTAAACTTTGATATTCAAAATGAAAACAATGATGTTAATAAAACATCAGCCTCATGGCTAGCTCTTTGTCAGAGTGCTCGGTTTCCAACGCCTTCCCGGATTCAATTCCCATTTGAGGCAAGACTATAGTCTGCGTTTTCCTTACAATGTCCCAAAATGTGTTGCTGTGTGACGATGAGAAAATTCACTTCTCAAGTTGAGAAGACCGGAATACGGCATGGGGATGTCTACGTGCTAACCACACGTACCCCATAAACCCATGGCTGCGCTTCAGGGAGCTCTTTTGCGCCAAGTACATACATACATAATAAAACATCATTCCGAGAATATGTGTTTTTTAAACACGCGACAACGCCAACATTGTGGATACGTTTGGTGGACGGTATGTAGTAGTGTGACCCATGGCCTTCATGCCATAGCTGACTTCCTCCAGCACCTCAATAACACACATTCCATAATTAAGTTTACTATGGAGGTGGAAAATGAGGGTAAACTGCTTTTCCTCCGGGGTGCTGATGATTCGGGAAGCTAATGGAAGTCATAGTGTTTACAGGAAACCGACCAATACGTACCATTTCCAGAAGGCCAGGTCACACTCGGAATCTAAACGGAGGAGTTTAAAAACTCTGGCGATCAGAACAACTAGAGTGTGTTATGAGAAATATAATGCAATGGAGCTCCTCAAGGATACCTATCAACCTAAAGCATACAGTGATAGCGCTGCCAATCAAGCCGGAAGACAGGCAGCGGTCACATCTAGTACTGCTGACGTGACGACTGACAACCAACGACCATAGCAACCACAAGATGGCAATTCTACCCTACTCTGGGGGCCGAAAGGGTAAAAAAGATAGCAAACTTCCTAAGTCCTGATTCTCCTCAAGGTCTGGCGACCTATTTTTCCGGGAAGTCCGGTCGCGTCAGGGTTGCGGTTCCCGCGGTTCCCCCTTCACGGTTCCCGCTGCTCTTTGACGTCCGACCACGTATGGACCCATACTCCCTCGCCGCCCAGGCAGTCCATTGACCGATGCTTTCTTCACATTGGCCGATCATCCAGCCAACCGGCTGGCCTCGTTCTACCTAAACTCGTCCGCAGTCTTCCTTAATGCAGAGAAGTTAAAAAACCTTTCGCCCAGGGTAAGTTGAGCTCTTCTCCAAATTATAAATGCATTCCATCACCTACGCTATTTCCCGGCAACCTGGAAGCACGCCACGGTCATTCTACTGAACAAACTAGGGGGGAAAACTCAGATTTACGCAACCGTAAGCTTACTACGGCTAAATTGTTTGAAAGTTTATTGCTACCTATCATTCAGTCCCAACTCGGCGTCATATCTTAAATCAGATTCAATCAGTTCAGATGCAAAAAAGTCCGCTCGTCGACCTTACAAATATTTCGCTTAGCTATGGAAGCGCTGTCCACAATACCAATTTCTCATTATTTTCCCGCTATATTTTTGACCTGGCTTCAGCATTCGATAAAATACCGCCTCCTTATCGCGTAATGACAACTATTCCTTCCAAAACTTATCCATCTTCTTCTCACCAGCTATTTGACAAAAAGGTCTTTCAATTTTCATCATTTATCAAAGTTATCCTCTCCCCGTCCCTTAGTCGCCGAAGTTCCAGAAGAGGTGGCTCTTTCAACGTTGCTCATTAATATCTTCCTAAACAACCTTTCATCTTTTCCACACGTGATAGGATATCATTACGTGTCCTTTACAGCCAATGCGATTACCCTAAATACAGCCGTAAGACGCATCCAAGCAGCAGAAAACGTCCTCGAAAATTGGTATAAGCCAAATGGGCTAACATTAAACATAAGCAAATGCCAAGCCATCATCTTTATGTATTCGGAAGGAAAAACTTTCCCCCATAGAAATAAACGGATCTAGAATACCTTGGCATGTCTACATTACATACCTGGGAGCCAAATTCGACTAGGATGGAGCAGTGTGCGCATTCGTCGCAGCAGATGGGAAGCAAAACGCGTGCCTCAGGCTGTTTCTAAGGACTGGTACGTTACGCGACAAGGCAAAAATCTTACTTTACGCGGCCTGCGTCGTTACCTACGCCCGCCATGCGTTGCCGGTGCTACTGGAGCAAATTCATACATCAATAAATTACAAAGAAGCAGAAAAAAGATTTTTTAATTTGCTGCATCTTTACAACATGTCTCTTAGCTATTGTTGGGCATTGAGCATAAATGAAATTATCATCTCTTAAGTTTTTGTCGTTTTGTCATGTCACAGTGAGTCAGTACCTTTTATCCCTTCGCCCAGGGGGTCAGCGCCGTTAGTAACTAGGCTTTCCAGGCAGTCATCCGACCAGGACTCCGTGGTTTCTCGATTTGCTTACGTTCCGTGATTTCTAGGAGCATAGGTAAATAATTCGGCTAACGACGACAGTTAATTCATCCGTGTGGCCTTCCGACCAGAACCCGGCACTGCATGTAGCATCTTATGTGAAAACCAAAACTCGTATCAAAAGATATATTTTCGACCAAGCCTAAAAAGAAATAGAACGTACATTATCTGACCAATCCCTCGTTCCTCTCTTCAACCAATACTTATAATACTAGTGCAAGAAATTCCCCCGACCAGGAGAGGTTGCTCAAGGCATCAGCTGATGCCATTGCAGTGCCTCTGACTGGGAGGTCCTACGTTCGAGTCCCGACAATGGCAGGATTTGCGACACTAGCCTGTCAGCTAGGCAAATTCATTCGCTGTCTATAGAAGAATTCTAGCGGCGGGCTGCTGTGATCGGTGGTCTTCTGTGATTTCTCGGATCAACACCAGGCAAATGCCGGAGCAGTACCCTAACAAACGGATTGCGTGCAATCTTTCCTTCCTCCTCCTTGTCCTATCCTCAACCCTTGCTTACACACACTTATATTGCATGTACTACACTACCACACATGCCGGGAGACCGGTCGGGGGCTTAGAGCTTGTTTCGGGTGGGACGATGCCCCGCTGGTGAGAGATACCTGATTAGGGAAAACCCCGCTAGCCGACAGTAGGTCGGCACCGGATTTCGCTATTTAGCGGGAGAAGATCACCGCCACCTCCAGAGGGAAACATACACTAAACTTATGCGATTAATGACCTTACCCGTTGACGCGCCCAGAAAACCTAGCAAAAGTCTTGTGGACTAGCCGCCTCTTCAATAAAAATCTATCTTCCATCTACTCCCTTCAACTACTTTCTATCAACTGTTCAAATCTTCTTGTTCTAAGAACCGCTCTGCGCGTTATGTTGCAACCGCGCCTGGGTCATAGAATCGATGCAGCCCACCTGGCATCCTGCAGCAGAGTCCCTGGCACCTCTTACATCCGCGAGTGAAACATGGCCTCACGAAAGCAGAAAATAGGAAAAAAACTTCAAGACCAAAGCGGATGAACGCCTTAAAGTCGTAGGCCGCTGCAAACATAAAAATCAAGAGAGAATTCTTCTCCGCACATTTTGCCCGAAGGAAGTTCACAGTTTGACGGTCGAAACGTTGCCATATGTGTCTAGGACGCGGCGTCTCTCGGGCATCCTAGTGGAGACTAAATCCGCGGAAGCATACGGTTTTATCTTATAAATTTTCGAATATTCCAAAATGCAAAACTTACCAAAAATCAAGCCAGTTAACCATATAACAAGGGGGAAAATATAAGTCCCATGCACAGTCGTAGTAACCAGGACAGTTCCACAGTACAGTTCTACTTAGGCAGTAAACAATAATCACGGTAATCGCTATCTCAACTCAATTACTGATTCTGCCGTGTCACACTCTGACCTTATATACCGCTATGACAGCTATGGTAACGAATGCTTTTGAATGACATGGAGATCATAGATTCAGTGTTGCTGAGTATATTATTGGCATGCAAACAACGGAAAGGTCAAGTTTATTAGTACAGTTTTGGAAGTCTTGGTATTTCAAACAGTTTAATAAAGAGAGATTTGCGTACTATAGCTGAAGTAATTGAGGTACACAATTTGCAATATACGAGATGTGGGGCAGAAGTCATAACAATATTTTTTCTAAAATAAATGGTATTTTATTTGTTGGGTGAAAAAATACTCTATTCAATGTGCGCTCAGAACAACAGATGGCTATGTGAGTGTATCCATTAGCGCAGAGGGTAATGTGAAATTGCTTTTGTGACTACCGCCGTGCGAGATGAATGTAACCCGTTTTGAACAGCGCTCAAACCCCAAGATAGCCCTTCTCCATGAGAGAAACGCCCGAGTATATGACAGGTAATTGGTGGAAGCTCTTGAGAAAAGTACCCTTCGGTACCGGGCAATCACGAGATGGGCAGGAGAGTTTTGCGAGGATGCGTAGCAACCAGTAATAAGGAACGCATGTAACGACCTGTGTGCGGAGCAATGTTACACGTGCGGTAATCGAGCATCTACTAGAGCCTTTAAAAACTGGCATGTAAGGCTTCTGGAATGTTGTGAACTCATATATTCTATAATGCTATGGAACAAGACACCTTAATAGGACAAGCACTGGCACCTTAATAAATATGAGAAACCCAATTTTGATGTGACGTTAAGTGTCCATGCACTTAGTTCATACCTTGTCCTTTGATGTGTAAATTTCACGTTTTTCACCCGCGCTCGTATTCTCACAAAACACAGTTGTCATGTCTTATACCCCAATTATCGTTTTCATTATCATTCCACGTAATTTTTGGAGTTGTACGAGAAGTTCCCTGTAACTGCAGGTATCATCACTAGTTATTGGTCGGAGTATATCCTTTAGTATTTGATTCTGTGTCTTTCATGTGGCGGATACTAATCATCAAACATGAAAGAAAAACGGGGGCCACTTGAACCAAGGATTTTGCTGAAAATAATGAAGTTCATGAAATAACTACATGTAACTGCGGGTTTCAGTACCACGATACATCCATCGTAAAGCAAGAGCTGTGCGAGAACGAATGGTTCACTGCTGAATTACTTACCCTTTCTTAAAAAACGAAGGACAGAGTGGCAGGTAACCAGAGTGATAATGTCAAGGGTCAGGAAACGTTGTAATCAAACCATGCAACAGGCAATCTAGAAGAGAATTATTGCACGACGCCATTTACATAAGAGCATATCTTCCAGAAGAGAGTACATCACATGTGAAGGTCATGCATTCAAGTTTCGCGAAAAACTCTGTAGAGTTGTTTTTCTCTCTGTTGTTTTTTATAGGACATTGTCTCTACGTCCCTTCTCGAATCTCGTATTAAGAGGTTTATCCAGTTGGCCCTACACCTGCACATACGTTCCCGTATTTTTGTTAATGGTTACGTGATATAATGTCTCTAACAAATCTGCCATCACTTGAGATACTCGTAATCAAACGCCAGAGGTTCGACAAAAAAATTAACAGTATTAATGCAGAAAAATATTTACCTTCTTTATCGAGTCGCTGTCTTGATAACGTTTTAAATTTTGGCAGTTTTCGGAAATTAGACAGTTTTTTAAAGACTTCAATTCTTTGGGGTGATCGGTTGAGAAAAACGTAAATTTTGGATGTATTAATTAGAAATTAGCTCGGGCGATGAAATTGGAACTTTAAAAACGTTCGAGCGTGTAACAAAGATGGACGCAGACTCTATAGCATAATGAAGATAGAAGTGTTCGCGAGATCAATTCGTCGTTTAAGCATGCTTTGCAGTTTTCAGAAAGAGAAGTAAAATTTGGCAAAGATAAAGACATTCTAAATTTTGTTCAAGACTGAGATTCTAGTCGAATTTAAATTAATTATAATAGAATCAGTTAGTAAATGGCCATTAAATGGGTTTCGAGTTAAGTAAATATGCACAGCTATGAGGGCGATCGTAATGAATGGTAAATAGTGTGAATGTTTATTTTTCATTTTCTAATAGCGTTAGTAAACATTTATATGTGTGTGTTAATTTTAACTTATTCATACTATAATAACCGGACTTATAATTACAGAAAATTAGTGGAAAATTGATGGCCCACACTTTCTCGTACTAGTTAGTTTTCTAATCTCTTTAGTCCGTGCGTGTTTATTGTTTTTCCACACACTCTCTCCAGCTACCTGGGGATATGCGTCTAAAGAGACTTTTTTCACATTTTTCACCACGTTTTCGGTTCTATAAAAGTGAATTGAAATATGACTTCACGAATACCATAGAAAAGGAAAATCACGTTCTACACGCACAGTTTCGTTGAAAAAAAGGAAAGCCGATTTTGAGATAATTTTGTTGAGGTGTTTGTTTGAGATATGTTTGAGTATTGCAGACGGATGTTTTGAAAAAAATCAATTTTTTCGGTATTCGTGGATCACAAATTATTTTATGAACCGACCATCGCCTTTTCTCTGAAATATTGAAATCGATTTTCCACAGCATTACATAACTTTCTTTTTTCTATGTATATTATTCCGTAAATACTACGTATGTATACCAGCTAGTGTTGCTACAGGAATGGAACAGACTTTTCTTTACGTTCAGGAATCAACGAGTTTTTCTGTCGAAGAGACCGTACTTTTCACTGCAGAATTACGTCACTTTCTCCATACTAGGCATATTGCTCCGTATGTGAGTGTATACGAGAAAGTAAAACTCGGTATCTACAGTGGGATGTCGATTATCCGAACGTCAGTCATCCAAAACGTAAAATATCCGAAATCATATTTTCCCTAATTAAAAAAAAATTAAGTACCGTACACTATACGCTTTCATTTTCTTTTGTAATACCGAAGATTGAGAATGATCCACGATATAATTGACAGTGATAAAATTTTAACAAGATATTGAACTATGGGGCAAACCAGCAACGCCCGAAGTGACATCTGGTGGCGAAAGTTGTAAGTTGTCCAGTGACCGCAGTTGTATTCCACCGTAAGTTGTGTATGTTGGAGTGCAAGTATTCGAGTAAATTGATGCATAGAAAAAACTAGAATGAGTAAATCCCCGAATAAAAAGAAGAGGAAAGGCGAAAGAAATTGTTGTGTTCCTCATTGAGCAAAATTAAAAAACCTCAATTTGGAATTTTATTGTTTCCCAAATCGCGAGTGGGAAAGAGAGCATTAATGACACATGTGGGCAAAATAATATACATGGCCTGTGTTCTAGCAAATAACAAAGAACCGCTTCTGCGTCGTGAGTAATTTAATGAAATTTTATCAGGTTTATCTGATAGCATTGTAAAGAAATGTGTAATCTAAATAAAACACTCATATAGATGGTCATGTAAACTTCGTTCAAACAAAATGGTCCTTAAATTAGGTAGGTACAACGATTTTGAGATTCATAATGTAGCTCCAAGAGCTGGTATAAAATAAGTAAAATAGAAAATTTCAATTTTGGGAATAATAGATGATTAAAATTCTTCATCCCAATGAACAAGAATATGAACTTGATCGACTGATGAATAGACAAAAAAATGACAAATGTGTATTGAAAGTATGTGCATAGATACTTGAAGCCGAGTATAATGACCATGAGAAACTTTTATCTTTAAATCACCGTTTTCATTAAATTCCAAATATGGAAAAGATACAATTTTTTTTCTTCCGTGTCCACTACTGCACCATGTTTATATGAGTAAGGGCCAGCGGCGTAGCTTCAGCTGGTGTCATCTGGGGCAAAGCTAATGGTGTCACCCCCCATAAATTAAATATAAAAATATCTATTGCTGCATAGATTGTACATTATTTTATTAAAAATACAAACATATTTGCACATTATAGTTATTTATAGTACATTGAAAATTCTATGAAATTAAGAATCATCGCAATATAATTTTTAAATAAGCAGTTTAAAATTAAACATAACTTATCAACAAATGTAAGTTATTTATAAAATCTGTTTACGAGATTTTAGGGCAGCAAACATATTTATAATTTCATTAAAATCTAAACTTATTGCAATGTCATTTTCTATTGGCAATAGAGCCAAATCAGATAGTCTTGATTATTATATAAAATGTTTAAGTAAATTATTTAAATTGTATAATTCCAACCATAAACTAGTGGTGCTACAGAATGGCACAGACTTTCCCGTATTAGTTTTCTATTTTCCTGGGTCTTCGCTAGCTATTCGGAATTGCCACATACTCTTTCTTGCCAGCTACCATCTATCATCGCCAAAAGTACATTTTTTGTCATTTTCTTAATTTTTCGGTTTCCTATTTGTAGAACAGAAACATTAATTTTAGAATATTAAAGAACACAAAAACCTAGCCGTAAATGGCAATTTTCTTTTAAAAATTATGTGCCGTTTTAAGAGAAAATGGCGTTTTAGCACTACTAAAAATGCGAAATTTGAAGCTCCTTTTCACAGAAAATTTTTGAGTTTTCAAAATACTTTATTTGAAGTTATTTGAAGCACTTACACTCACAAATATAATCATCTTTACAAATTGCGGATAATGTGCGGATAAAGATGTGAGAGATC
>JAHLJT010000631.1:55575612-55608833 GCA_031308135.1 Acheta domesticus | reverse complement strand
CATCAGTTGATGCCCTGATACACCTCTCCCGGTAAATTCAGAGTCGAGATGTTTTGAGCTTCATTGATCCATATGGTCAGTGTTGAGTTCTTTCTGTCAGTTCAACGATTGGCGCTCCCGTCATAATACAACATGAGTCTGCATGTTAAGATTATCTTAGGTGCGATATCCAACGAGTGCTTTGGAAATTATCGATAAATCCCCGACTCGCGAAGCGAGGAGGGGATTTATCTGAGAATTTCCAAGCACGAGTGGTATGTAATAGGATTACTCCACGAGTGAAATTACGTCTAACAGAGTTTCAAATGCGCCAAGTATTGAAAATAATTGAAAGCTATGTCAAATCACAGAGGTTATGTTAAGTCATACGCGGTTTATTTGAACATCGACATAGCGATCGATGTGTACCGCCTTCTAAGATAGATGAGACACAGTTAATGATTAGCCAGTAGGGAAAAGCGATAAGAAAAACGGATAAAAAGCGATACATTTTTTGAGATACACCGTCATGATTGAGGCATTTTGTATGCATAGTTAAACAGTATTGGTTTTTCTTTCACGAGTGGAATAGTCAGCAATAACAAGTGATGGAAAAGAACTCACATTAATTTCTTCTACTGCACTAGACCTCTCGGAACCTACAGCAGCTCTTTGCTGGAGGATTTAAAATAATTTGATCTTATGAAAAAGGTTGTACATGTATAATAAAAATGTTAATAAAAATAACAAAAAAAGACGGATTTAATACATTTTTCCAAGTGACGCTTAGTCGTAAGCCGCATGTAAGTTCCAGATCCGCTTTCACTACCGCTTTCTTGTGGCGAGGTGTTTAACTTCACGGAAGCGATATTTCGTTGTGCCACCTCTTCCACCAAGATTCACTAGTGGCAACTAGTTTAACTGAGTAATTAAATAAATAATTAAATTATTTCGTCAAAACAGTAAACTTGTTTCTGGCGCATGAGAGTGAAATCTGCGCAGGTTTTTGTGATCTTCACAATTCCAACTCCACTATTTCCCTACACATGAATGATACGATCATCAAAGCGTGGTGAGCGACATTTAAGAACTTGACATTTTCGCTCCCAAGAGATAAAAACTATTAACATATACGAACGAAGTGCTTCTTTTATTTTATACAATTTCCGACTAATAAAGAAACTCCTTTTCTCTCTCAACTAGCAAAAAGAGATACCAGATAATGAAACTATATTTATATGCGATGGGAAAGCAAAGACCATATCTCCATTTATCAATGGCTTAAGGGAAACAGGATGAAAAATCTGAACGAATCCTTGACCGCGCTGATTGCATTAGTGCAAGCAACCACCACCTTTGACAACACTCGACGTTACTTCAAGGTACTATTATAATGCACATCACACACAATTTTCTTCGGAAGTCAAGACCTAATACTTTAATCAGTTTCTCAGAAACTTTCTCATTTTCTTCAAATTTGTGTTCACAGAACCGTAAGCTAGTCTTATTTAAACAAAGAAGTACCACACTTGATTTCTGGAAGTAGAAGTAATTTGCTGATCATTTGAAAGATCCTACTTATTTACTCGAAGTAAAATTACACTCCTCTGGAGAGTATTTTGTGGAGTCATGCATTCATATAGTTGAAATTCAATGGCGTAGCCACGTGCATGCGGAGTGCTTTTCGGGGAAGACTTACTGCGTGAGGACTCCAAATCCAAACGGTTTCACTTTTGCAGCCTATCTGAAGGCAGCGCGGAGAGACTGACGAGGCCCGGCAGGGCAGGGCAGGGCAGAGCAGGGCAGAGCAGGACAGGGCAGAGGACAGAATCTGGAGGGCAGAACAGAACAGGGCAGGGAGGGGGGCAGGACAGAACAGGATAGGGCAGAATGAGGCAGGGTAAGGAAGGGAAGGGCAGAGAGAGGCAGGGGCAGAGAAACAATGGAAGCATATTACAGGGAGGGCAGGCAGAATGTTGTAGGGCAAGACAGGACAAGGCAGAGCAGGACGGAATAGAAACGAACTGGGCGGGCAAGGCAAGGAGGGGCAGGTAGCAGAGGACAAGTCTAGGTCGGACAGGGTATGGCGCAGCTAGTAATGTTGAATGTTATTGCTGTATAAAGGACAATTTTAATTGCCGAGTTTAACGTGATATGTTAGCTTTAAAAAAATGTTTTAATATCTAATGTTCTCAAATAAGTGTTACTAGTAACGACAGTGATGTTTGAATATGAAAAAGCGGTATTATAAAATTACGTAACTGATTCCTTAAGTCCGAGAATGTAGGCCCTGCTGTATCTCAATCAGTACCAGATCGTTACTAGCCTCCGACAATACCCCCTTTTTTTATAAAAAATTCGCCGTTTTCCGACGCACGCTTACTTTCTCTCACCACGAAGTAAGGCGAAAAAGTAAGCTAGTGGTGCTACAGAAGTCACAGTTTCTCATACTATTTTCTAATTTCTTTGATTTGGACCAGCTTTTCGATTTTGCCCTACCCACTTTCCAGCTTAATATGTTAAGAAAGAGGAAAGTTCAAACTATTTATGTAGCAAAAAAACAAACAAACAAAAATTGATAATTTGACCCATTTCATGGAACTCTCTCCCTTAGCAGTAAAGATCGAGCCTTTTTTGAGTGTCCATCTTTGTAAAGGTATTTTACTTTATTCTCACAAGAAAGTTAAAGAAATAAATTTAACACATTTTTGAGAAAATTTTGAAAATGTCACAGGAGCTTCATGTAATTACCCCTAAATTTAAAAGAAATGTTTTTCAAAAACACAGATCTTCGAATTAGACCAGATCGACCGGGGATATTATTTTTTGGAAATAAATTGATGAATAATTTTGGCGCTAGAGTTGTTCACAGTTGGACAGTCAGACGGACGGAGAGACAGACTGAAGGACATTTTAAAAACCTTTTTCCTTACCATGTAACACCAAATAGTGTATTTTCATTGAAATCCGAAATCCATTTTCCGCAGCATTACATAACTTTCTCTCTATTTCCAATATTACTCAGTATATACATGCACATTCGAGAAAATAAAAACCGATGTCGAGATTTTTCCGGAAATAACGTTTCGAGGATTCCTAGATACCCGAAAGCAATTGTTTAACATCTGTCTATCCGCTTGTGTGTCCATTTAACTGTCCATTTAACAACCCTATCACCTAAAATCGTACACAGGATTAACCTATAAAATGATTGTTTCCCGTTCGACGCGAAACCTTGGAAATTTGGGACAAATAAGGAGTATTTGAGGTAAATATTTGTTGAAAAGTAAAAGACAAAATGAGTTATCAATACAAAATTTGTTTGTTGGACTTAAAGTAGCTGCGAATAGGCAGTTATTAACAGATTTTAATTTGAATTGTAACATATTTTAAAACCAAGACAACCAAAAGATTCTACAGCATGAACATTCCTGGGAATTCGCGGCTTGGAGGTATATTATATTCACTTGATGTTATCACGTATTACGAATAAAGCTATGCCTGTGGATGGCTAATGTTTCAAAACTATTCACAAAAACCTGTTGCGCATCCTTCAACATAGAATAGAGGAAGAGCTGACGAGCTTCGCGATGAGAACAATGTTACAAGAATGCACACGACTCAAAAACATGCACAACATTAGGAGGCAAATTTCTTGACGGAAACTGCAGTAGATGATCATACGAGGAAAGGACGTAGTCTTCCTACGTAATGCAATGTAATGTAATTTCCAATGTAATTTCTTCATTTTACGTTTTTGTACTCAATATCTTTCCTACGAGTATAATGCATTTTATTTTGTCTAAAAGACTTCCTTCAACACCATTTCCCACGAACCTCACTTGGAAAGTAAAAACATGTTTTGCCTTTCCTCTTTTCTCTTTACTTCAACGACGTACCTCATACTTACATAGTAAAGAGAAAGAATTGTAATGCTGCGGCACAAATCTGCGATTTTTCGGCGTAACACGAATTGGGGACTTGTTTTCAATTAAGTGGATAAATAATTGTTCTTGTAGTAAATATGTAGTAAATTACTGCCTCTAAAACGTTGTGTAGTAGGAATCCACGTTTCGTCGGTAGATTCCGGCGGTTCCGAAAAAATTGGCTGACGGCAAAATGTCTGTCTGTCGCCCTGCCCGTCCATCCGTCCGCCATTCTGTGATCAACGCTACCGGGTAAACCGTCCAGATGATTTTTTCCAAAATTGATATTCCACCATTAATCTGGCCATGCTTAAGATCTTACTAATTTTAACACAAATATTTTATTTCATCGGGTAATTTACACAAAGCTTTAGCTTTAGCTTTTCGATATCTTTGCAAAATTGGCACCAATTCTTTTTATTTTTATTCTTTTTATTTCTTTTTATTTTACACGTATAAAGCAAAAAGTTGCTTGAAGCTTGAAATATGAGGAATTTTAAAATACAGTTTTTACTTTCCCGTATACGTACATATATACGGAGTAATGTACGTAGTATAGGGGAAGTTATGTAATGCTGCGCAAAAATATGGCGAATTTTCGGCAGAAAAATTTCGTTGCCAGGCCGTGATAACGAACTAGTGGTGTTACAGAATGGTACAGACTTTCCCGTATTAGTTTTCTATTAGTCGCGGCTAGTTATTCGGACTTCCCACATACTCTTGCCAGCTGCTATCTATCGCCACCCAAACATTTTTTTTTAAAATTTTCGTAATTGTTCGGTTTCCTACTGGTAGAACGGAAATATTAATTTTAGAATATTAAAGAACACAAAAACCTCGTCCTAAATGGCAATTTTCTGTTAAAAATTTGTAGCTATTTTTAAGAAAATGACGTTTAAGCGCTACTAAAAATGCGACATTTGACGCTCTTTTTCAAAAAGAAAATTGTTTGAGTTCTAACCTTTGAGAAAACTTTATTATGAAGCACTGATCACAAATTTAATAGTGTTTACAAATTGCTGGTAATGTGCATATTAAAGGTGTGAGAGACAAGGAGTAATCAATGTATATACAAATATGGGTGTACACTTATGAATACGTGTTTAGAGTAACAATATTTAAATATATGTACATATTGAAGTTTGTAAACTGTTCAATATAATATGTTTTATATATCTTGGTGATGCAATACATTGTCTGACGAGTGAACAAGTCTATTTACCAAATAAATATGTTAAGAGTCCAAATATGAGTGTGTATTAAAAGTATTAAGTGCACCAAATCTCAAGGAATTCCAACCCAGGAAAAGTCTATTATGGGAAGTACAATAAAACAAAAAGAAACCAATAACACAACATAGAATGAAAACCCTTTTTCACTGCACCTTCTGTAAATACGATTGCATTTACGTATTTCGTATTGCATTTTTTGTTTTCGTGGTATATTTTCTATTGTGTAATTTTGTGTTGTATCCTCATTGAATTTTCTGGAATCTAACGAACTGTGTATCCTTGTATTACAATGTAAACAATTGTAACCTTATACCTGTTGCTAAGACCATGTAGTTGATGCGACAATAAATAAATACATTTTTTTAAAAAAGGTGTGAGAGATCTTTCAAAAAAATTTCATGTTAACAATGAAAATCTGACCTATGCCACCGTAATAAGTATATTTTAGACTATTCTTACAAGAAATTTAAATAAAAAAATTGGAACCGTTTTTGAGTAAATTTCGAAAATGTCCGAGGGCTTCATATAAAGTACCCCCAAAATTAATGAATGTTTTTCAAAATCGCAGAGCTTCGACTCAGGACAGATGGACAGGGATTTCTTCAATTTGGAAAATATCGAACGCGTAGTTTAGGCGCTAGTGTTGTTCATACTCTGGTCAATGTTGACATACTCTGGTCAGCTGCCATCTATGGATTCCCAAAGTACATTATTTTGACATTTTTTTTTCTTTTCGGTTTCCCAATGGTAGAATGGAAATATTAATTTTAGAATTTTAAAGAACGAAGAAAATGGCGTTTAAGTGCTACTGTAAATGCGAAATTTGAAGTTCTTTTTCACAGACAATTTTTGAGTTTTCGAAAATCTTCATTTGAAGCCACTTGCAGTACATCAATTCACAAATACAAAAGTGTTTACAAATTGCTGGAAATGTGCATATTAACGGTGTGAGAGATCTTTCCAAAAAACTACATTCCCAAAAACCTACACAGAAAAAGGTTCAGTTTTTCACTAACTTTACTTGACTTTATTTAAAGCACATGTACTCATAAATAATACAGATATAATAAGGTGAACAAATCACCGATAATGTAAATATTAGCGACGTGAGAGACAATAAAAAATTCATTTTTGTATTTTTTTTTAAAAACAAAGGCATATGGCAATATGGCAATTGTGTCACCTTATAGAGTACATTTTTTAATAATTTAGCACTTTCCCTACCAAATGTTTAAAGAAAGAATTTGGAACTGTTTTTGAGGAAATCTTGTTTTTGTAACTTTTTAAAATATCACATATTGCACGCTGAAAACTGCTTTAATGGTCAATCAAATATACATGACCTTAATGAAAGAACTCTTTGGAGAACAAACTTTATTTGGAACAAAAATCTCTATCTTCAATTTTATAGTTGTTGGAAGACGCCGAACAAATTCACAATTGTGCAATTTTCAAAAATTCAGAGTTAACGGGGAAATTTGGACCTATGCGACCTTAGTAAGTGTATTTACTCTATTCTTACAAGAAATTTAAAGAAAACATTGGTTTTTGAAAACATTTTGAAAATGTCCGGGGGGCTTCATGTAAAATATCCCCAAATTTTGAAGAAAGTTTTTCAAAATCGCGGCGTCTCGAGTGGAATCAGATAGACGGGGGAATATCCATTTTGGAAGAAATCGTATTTATGGTGTAGGCAGTAATATTGTTCATAGACTGACAGACGGATGAACGGACGGACAGACAAACAGACGGACGGACGTTTTGAAAAGAGCCACTTTTCGGTATTAGGGGACCTCGAAACGTATATTTCCGTTTAAATCTGGAAATCGATTTTCCGTCAGCATTGCATAACTTTCCCTATATTAAGTATATTACTCCGTATATACGTACGGATACGGGAAAATAAAAATTGAAACCAATTCTGAGAAAAGTGTGAAAATGCTCTTGAGTCTTCGTGTATAGTACCCCCAGATTTAAAATATCCTCAGAGGGCTTCGAGTTAATTTAAATCGATCGGGGAATATGAAGTTTTATGTAAATGAACTTTTATGCGTAAATGAACTTTTATGTTTCTGTATTCTGCCACCGGGCAACATCAGCCCAATTATAGAATAACCTTATATCTATCTATATCAGTTGTGAGGAAAATAGGCTGAGAGGTTTAGGGTAGCGTTGACCACAGAGAATCAGACGGATCAGATAAAGTTTTTTTAATAAAAGAAGTTTAAATTAGTGCAGGCTCGTATGGAAAAAACTTTCACAGGTATAGTTTTCTTTAAGTTATTCTAGAAGTTATAAAGTTAATGTACCTTTTCTTTTATTCAAGACGCAGTAATGTTTTAGGAATCAGGTATTAATTATAATACCTCACATGACATTTTGAGAAGTAATTCATAAAAAACTGCTGGGAAATTCATCACAAACGGGAGTACTGGTCTCGGTCTAGGAGTTACGATGTACAAATGATGTTATTGCTCACTGGTTCTCTTAGGGCATAAGAGAAAACAGGGATAAAAGTATGGATTTTCAAATAGGTTTCGAATCATTTCTGAAAGATTTATTTGGAAACATCAACCCAACTAAATAAAACAGCTGTATCTTATCACCACCATCTCAACGTTCAACAACAAAGAACTTCTCAAATATCGTTGCGGCATTGATACGGAAATTTTAATTAAGTTTTGCGGATTGCTTAAAAAGAAATACATCAATACGTTGACAATACAAATTGTAGAGAAGTGAAAGAGCGAGAAAGTAAAAATAGAATTAATATTGGCATTTTCGATAGTAAATCATAATTAAAAATAAATTAATTATTTTTCACATCACTTATTCAATTTTTCGTGGCTCATAGTTGGTGTGCCACCTGTATATATTTCATTAATTTCAAGCAGAAATTACGCAGAAACTACTCGTCTTTTCAAAACATTGTACTTGACTTTTTTAAAGAGCTAATTTTGTACAACAGACTTTGTCTGAGGTAAAAATCTCGATCATCAAATTTGTGATTTTGTCGGCCCCGTGGCTGAGATCACTAATGCAGTAGTGCCGTAGATATCTTGGACCGTGGGTTAGCGAGTATGAGTCTCGCCTCGGGCATGGTTATGTGTGTTCGTCCTTTCACCCCCTATCATCACCATATCTTTTCGATCAGCATACCATAACATTACATCATATAGTGGTCGCTAATGACCTAGTAGTTGATGTGAACTTAAATAACAAAAAAATATAAATAGTTTTGAAATTTATTTTTTGCAATTTTCAAAAACCAAGCGATACCCGAAAATTTGGACTAACACCATATTTTTACTGTCTCTTATTACATAAGTGGAGAAAATTGTGAAGAAACATCTGACTGGAACATCCGCTACAACTATTGGGGAGTATCAATTTTGGAGAAAATCGGCTGCACGGTTTATGCGCTACCGTTGGGCACAGAAGGACGGATGGACAGACGGACGGATGGACGGAGGGACGAACGGGTAGACAGACAGACGTTTTGCCATCAATCGATTTTTTGGTTTCAAGAACGCACAAAACGCATTTTGGCTGCACCACGTGTTAGAGGATTGTTGTCTACATTTAGCAAACTGGATGTATCCACTTTTTCGTTACCAGAGCCCGGCAATAAGAGTTTTTGTATTGAAAATTCGCCGTTTTCCGGCGCCCGAATAAAATACTTTCTCTTCTTACGTTAGTATGTCCGAGAAAGTAAAATTGGAGACATTTTTGAAATAATTTTGAAAATGCCGCCAGTGTTTGTTCACAGACAACTGATGGACAAACGGTCAGGCGACAGATGGAGGGACAGACTGATGGAAAGAAGGAGAGACGGACGGACGGACAGACGGACGGACAGACGGACGGACAGGCGTATGGACGGGCAGACGGACGGACGGACGGACGGACGGACGGTCGTCGTTTAAAAAAACCACTTTTTAGGTATCAATGACCCATTATTCGTGAATCTGACTACATTATATGTTAGAGAGGAATTTACTACATATTAGGTCAAAATTTATCCGTGATTTCTGTATCAAGGCCCCAAAAACCAGTTTGTCTCGTGAAAAATCGTCATTCATTGCCGCAGCAATACACAACTGTCTCTACATACGTATTACTACGTACACTAGAATGTACTTTTAAAATTGGTACCATTTTTGAAAGAAAAAATGAAAATATCCCAGGTTCATGAAAAATCTCCCCCACTATTGACAAATAGGGTTCAAAATTGCAGAGCTTCGATTCGGGACAGATTGGCGGTGGAATATTCATTTTGGTGAAAAAACTTCCTACTCTTTGAACGTTGATATTGTTCCTAGACGAACGGACTGAAAAAGAGACGCACGTTTTGAAATAAAACACACATTTTCGATATCAGGGGTCTCTAAAACGTGAATTTGTGTTAAAATCTCGAAATCGATTTTACACGGAACTCACGGATCCTGGCGGACGTGGTCTTGCTCTCTCCCCATCTGTCTCTCTCTATCTCTCTTTCTCTCTCTGTGTCTGTCTCTCTATGTTTCCCTCTGTTACTCTTTTCCCCTCTCTCTCTCTGTTTCTATCTCCTGTCTCTCTCCGTCTCTATCATCTCTGTGCCAATGTATCTCTATGTGTCTCTCTCTGTCAGTCTCTCTGTTTCTGTTTGTCTCTGTCTCCCCGTCCCACCAGTCTCTCCCTGTCTCTCTCCCTGACTGCTTCTCTCCCGTCCTGTCCTCCTCGGCCTCGCTCTGTATTACACGGCGACGCCCAGCACCAATAAAGCCTAGGTGGATCTCAGTTGGAATGGACATTTGAATGAAAATGAAGCGCAATCTTGTGCTGCAGCGCCATTAGTGGAGTTCCATCAAAATTAACGGCGTAAAAACCGCCTGCGTGAAAAAAACACGTAGCTGTGCGAATTTGCGTGGAGATCGGTCACACGGTGTCAGAGTTCACTGCTCTGCGCGCCTCATGAAGACTACAAAAGATGATCGAAATGTCAGCGCGCACAGCCTTCGACGCGGCATCACCCAGACAGTCAAGAGCATTCGCAAGACTCTGGCCGCAGAAGGCTACGACTTCACATTACGTTACGTTATCTGTACAACGTATGCTACTCCGTATTATGTGTACTAGAAAGTAAAACGATTTGCCCTTGTTCATTAGAAATGGAAAAAACAGTTCTCTTCGCTGACGACACGAATATCACTTGCAAATAAACAATAATTAATATGATTTTATATATTTTGAATGGGTTTCGTTATAAATTATAGAAAACGATAAAAACAGGGTTTCATTCAGTTTGCTTTTCAAAAAGGCATCACATACGCCATTGAAGGTAAACCAAGACATAATTGTCTGTAGTTGAGATAAGAGCCTTAAGGTTTATAGCCCACAGGATTTCTGAGACTCTCAATTCAGTGAAACCTCAATTGGTATATACATGCTGGTAAATTAAACAATAAATTAAGCTAATTTTATTACGCATTTAATTTCTTTCAAATTCATTCAGCCTTGATGCAGCTCATTGCGTGACGAATCTGTAGTTTTTGTCAAATCTGAGAACCAATTTTCATGCAACAAAGTATTTGTAATTATAATACACGTGTCGGAATCATATTCATTAGGTAGGTATCATTATCAACAGCTCACTACAAGAAATACCCATATCATATACGCACGTTACTTTTCAACACATTGCCAGATGATATTAAAGAATTAAAACCGATGAGTAAGTTTAAATGCCATGTAAATATTTTCTGCCACATAACTGTTTTCTATACAATTAGAGACTTCCGGCTTTCAAAATTATATTTTGGGAAATTATATTTTTAACAATGACATACTAATATAATGTATTAGTTAATATTTGAATTGTATAATTTTAAAATTATTGAATAATATTTTAACAAGAGGTAACATACTTTATACTATGTCAACGTTCGTTTCCCTGACAGGTTTTTCGTCCAGTCTCTCGGATCCATTGAGAATGCTGAGATGTCCTTTGTCTCCTTGAGATGTCCCTCAAATGGTACTTACTTCGTAAGAAGATAATGTTTGTAATCGTGCGATGAAAAACGGAGAATTTCAACACAAATTCTCATACTGCGCGGCCTCTATAACGAAAAATTAAATAAATTCTGTTCGTATACACAGAAAATTACATCCTTTAATACGTTGCGGAGTCGGGTTCCATGTTTTATGGGTCTTTGATATCGAAAAATTGGTATGCCTGTCCTGTTGTCAACGCTACCACATAAAACGTTCAGCCGATTTTCTCCAAAATTGATATTCCTCCTTTGATTTAAATTGAACTCAAAGCCTACGGAGTTTGAAACAAATATTTGTATAGGGGGAGGTTTTCATATAAAACCTCAAAATATTTTCAAACTTTTCTCAATGGCTCCATATTTTTTTTCGAATGAGCTTTGTTTTCAGATAGCATAAAACAGGTTTAAAATTGCCGGTCTCATATTTGCTAAAATACCAGTTTTTTGGAAAATTGCAGATGTTTTAAAATTGTTTTTGGCGCCTTCCTATAACTGCTATATTGAAGACAGAGATTTTTCCTTAATGAAATAAGACAGTGTCTTCAAATAAGGTCATGCAGAATTTTTCGAAAGTAGAAGTGGTCTTCGCGTAATTTTCAGTTAAATGCAAACAATTTTTAAACAATTATTATTGCAAATATGGCTCAAATTTTTTCTTTCTTCTTTCTTCTTCTCGAATGTCTGAAAGGCCGATAAAAAGTAGTGCTATTCTCATTTCCGGCAAACTCTCTGTTTTTTCCGAAATTGCAAAAGTTAACATTTCAAGTTTAAAAAAAAAACTAGTTTTCGCGTAACTTCACGTAACATAGGAGGCTTGCTTACGTCAATTGGGAAGGGCCACTGAGTGGCCCAAGATTCCTCACGGCACTTGACAAACGCATTTAGGTTTACGTAAGCCATCTCCTTTGTTTTGTGCTGGAGGAAGCATGCGATACGCATCGGAAGTTCCTCAGAAGTGGAGGACAACGCCTCGCGTCCCGCCAGGAAGGATGGACCTCCCCCTCCCTTGTTCGCTGGCGAGACGGAGGACGTTGAGGGCGGGCAGCGGCGCGCTCTCAGCAGGAACAGCAACCGGTGGGGCAGAGTCGGGGTGCCGCTGGGGTGGGGTGGGGGAGTGGAGGGAGGAAAGTATTCGTAGATCTGAGTATATCGTATATCGTTTGTCTGAGTTTTAAATTTTTAATTTATGGCGCATGTCTGAATTTAAACGTGCATACACGTAGATTAGTTATTAACAAGTCAAAAATAGTTTTTAATAATTTAAATTGATCATTTCATTCAATGTGTCCTTTTTCCTTTCAAAACATAGAAGCCGAAGTATATGCGGTTATAACCGGAGTACCTACACTACGGGAGATGCCTAACGCTCGTTTATGACATAACGCATGTGCGATTTTGTATCCCATATTTAAGTACTGAATGTGAATTTCATGGGATTGATCAGTTTGCAATGAATCTTTTTTTTAGATTTTTCATCTAAAGAATTTTGGAAATAAAAATCACGAAACGATATAAACGAGAAAAAACGTTAATTAACTACAAGGAAACGACATAATGAATTAACTAAAGTAATGTGGTTTGAAGTAATGTCACAATTTTTAACCTTTTTCTGATGTAATAATGATAATTTCTCCATAATTTAAATGAACATAATACTTTTACTTTGATATTTGGCGTTAGTTTAAACATTTAAAATGTATTAACTTATTTCAAACTACTTGAAATGAATTGTAAAATTAATTAATTTTGTTCAATTGCTCCCAATATTCTTTGTTCTGCTTCATTGCCTGTAGTAACTATTCATTAATATATGTTTAAATTATTTACCATTTCAAGAAGTAAATCAAGTAGCTAATATTGTAAACAATTATGGTCTGCAGATTGCATATTCTACCAATCGGATTCTCACCATTTGACACTTCACCTTTACAAGATAATACGCGATTTCCGAATATGTTCTACAGCAGACATTTTAATAACAAGGTAATTAATGACAGTGGCTTTACTGAAGATAAGTAGATGATTTAAGTTAATTAACAATTAGGCATACCTTGCACACCAGAATGCAAGCAGAAACACCACTTTTTACTAACAAGCAATTATTAGGGGGAGGAAGAGGGCATCTATTTCCATATTCTTCGTGTCCTCGCACACGCAAGCTCCTCACGTGCAGGGCTTCACGTGCAGTGCCCACGGTTTTTGTCTCTGCTGCTCCTCTCTCTGTCCCATTGTTATTTGGGCTTCTCCTATTTTTGCCTTCCGGGACGGGCCCTACTTCATAGCTCCATGAACCCACTAGCCAGGGACAGATGCAGCTCAGATCATTGAAGGGTAGATCATAGATTTTTGTTAATAATAAACATATAATATAAATAATAAATATATTTGTTATTATATTGTATATTAGTAATGTAGTGTAGAGATGATACTATTCAATATACTAACAATTACATTATTCTAACGTAAATAAAAATTTAAATCATTTTGTCAAATAAAGGAAGATAGCAAAAGAAAACTCTAGGGCATTTTGGGGGGAGGTATGGCCCCCTCGATCCGCCACTGCCATCAGTGCTGACTGTCGTTGGTGACTCGATATGCCTCGCATGGAAGATTGTTTTTTCCATGTTCCATGAACTTCTAAGATTATTAGCTCTGTTAATGTAGTAAATGTTTATATTCCTGGAGATAGCTGTGTTTCTCCCCCGCGGGATTGTGAGATCCGGCGTCGCTCTACATGTCAGCTTGTGGGGGATTTCCCCGTCTTAGAATCTCTTGCTGCGGAGCACTGCCGCAACCAGGACAACAGGTATGATTTCAAATAATCTCCCGAAATATAACATAGTGCAGGTAAGTAAATGTAAGAGTAACTGGAACGTATTGGACAAGGAAGAGGTAGGCAATATCGCACGATCGGTTTGATAAGGTACAGCTCCGGCATTCTCCTAGTAGGTACCACGGAAGTACGACGAACTGTCAAAAGTACCCTCGAAGGTATTATGGAACATTGTCAATCAGACCAATCGGCCGCTAGAATTGTCTTGACGCCGTCTAGGATTCGGGACAATTATACAAACTTCTTTGTTTTGGAACCTCCAATATATTCCACCTGTTATCAAAAGTTTCTTCGTAGATCCCCACTTCTCAACCCACCTTCCTGGGACTTTTCATAACTATTCACCAGAAAATGGAAAAACTTAGGAATTCATCTTCTCTTCCACACCTGACAATGTACACGCTCCCCGTGTACACCAATCGTACTGTTCGCTGATGATTCTACAATATATTCCTCTGTGATTTAGATACAAAACAATCAGCCTAGAATATCACCTTTATCAGTTTTCAGATTGACCCAAATCTGGCACATCCAAATCAATCCAACTATAGCCTAGCCAAATCTTCACGCCACAAATGATCCACCTGCCCTCACATATCAAGGACTCATCAAGTATTACTCGACTCCCATCCAACAGGCTAGTAACGCATCTTGATATCTCTCGACATAAAACACTCCCGGGAACCAAATATCCTACGACGTGTAACTATGATCATCCATGGAAGTTGACAATTATACCCAATCCTCAAAAAGACACGCCCCCACTCGATTGAGTGCGGTTCACCTCTGCCAATTAACGATCCGACCAATCATTTTCTACGCTTCTCCCAGGTGGTCTTCGGCAACCAAATTCAATATTTTAAAAATTCAGAGTATTCCAAAATAAATTCCTCCGTACCGTTACAAACGCACTAAATTCCCAATTACATACTGAACTCCGCATTATTCCTACCGCCATTTTTCTCCCTTATCCGCTCAGGCTTCTATCACAAAACTAACAGATTTCTTTACCTGTACATTTCCGAATTGACAAACAAAATACACGTCATAACGCAAATCCTTATGTCAATTTTTGACCTAATTGGTCGAACCGAAGTATCTTTTCACATTAAATAGTTGATACATTCGTGAACATCAAATAATAAAATAATGTAAGGCTCCAACCGAAAAGCATACCCAGCTACTGAGGGCTGATAAGAGAGAGAGAGAATGAAAGAGGAGACCTACGACGCCAGCTCTTCTTCCAGGTATTCAGACCTTTCCATATTTAGCATGCGTGCGAATGACTTCTTGTGATACTGCCACGTCTCAATAACATGAGAACCTCTCATGTTGCCTTACCAAATTTTTTAATACCAATTACTACATTAATTCACAAGAATTCTGATATTCATTTTCTAAGGGGAATCCATGTATTGCAATGTAGATTTCTTTCTAAACGAAGATTATTGTTTCTCTGAATAGCATTGGAAATTTCCGTTATTCACATGATATTAGCAACTACATCAGATATAATAATTCAGCAATTTTAGTCTTGAATGCAGTTGCCTAAACACGTACACTGGTGGCGCGCAAGTTGCAACTTGCATTAATGTCGCACATCCGTGGAATTACGTAAAATGGCTGAAGGGGTTCGTTTTTGTATTTAAGTGTTACGTACCATCTAAGTGTTGTGAATAGTTTCATAGTTTTTTCACAAAGTTCGCCCGCAGTCTGTTACTAGAAATTATTTGCACGTACGTAAATTTGGCCTACTTTCTATTATTTTCACACATTTCAACGCGTTTTCAGTAGACCTTCTGTAAAAAGTTACTAAATCATCCTCCACAAAACAAAATTCTGTAAGCTGCATGTGTGCAAAAGTTTCACAAACCCAGAATACGTGGACATTTAAACCCATTAAATACACACTATAAAATCAGAAAAACAGATGCTATTCATGAATGCTTTTTGCAACGGAACTGCTTGTGTCTGCCGTGTTGGAAGGTTTTTCCAATATTGCTCTTTAAAACGTTGAGCAAACTTGTCAGCACATACCATGAATTTTATCTCTAACCAGCGCTGGGGCAACATCCGGAAACAGGCGCTCACACTATTTGCAGAACGTAGAGTAAATAGTTTCCAGTGCTCTCTGTGTAGGAAAGAAACTGACCAGGGCATTTAGATGCACATTCGCTTGCTCTAACAACTTACTGAGCAATTTCTTCGAAGAGTAAAGTCAGCATTAAGTAACACCAAAGATGTCTTAGCTTAAACGAAATGGCACAAGATTGCATTTGTTCGTAACGGATGAAATGCATAAACATTAATACAGGCCAACCAAAGCCCAATTTAAGAAGAAAATGGTCCTATCAATTAGTACTGAATGCGTTTACATGAATACGCTAATGTATGAATCCCGACACCTTACGATTTCGGAACAATTAAAAGTTAATTCAGTTTCGACACTTCCTTTTATAATGGTTACACATTAAATAATTTAGCCTTTTAAACACTCTGTATATGAAATGGTCGCAACTGTTACAAAAGGATTTTGCGGAAGTACAACGAGGAAAGGCCTCGCGGTTAGTTCTTGGTCAGCGTGCTTGCTTTCCACTACGCGGCCCCGGGTTCGATGCCCGGTCAAGGCAAGACTACAGTGTGCGTTTTCCTTGCAATGTCTCAGTATACGTTGTTGTATGACAATGAGAAAATTCACTTCTCAAGTTGAGAATACCGGATTACGGCGTGGGGATGTCTACGTGCCAACCATACGTTCCCTCTTAACCCATGGTCGCGAGGCAGGGACGTCGCCGATAGGTCTGAGCTCGTTCATGGGCTGTCGCGACAAGTACATACATAGATACAACGAAGAAAACGTTAATATTGTTTCGAAAAATGTGCAAGATAAAAGGCGATGTAATAAACTGTCTGATCGGACGTAAGCTAACCTAACAATAAGTTTTATTCCTTTGTTTTAACTAGATGAACAGGATAAAGTAGAATCCACAGTACATTCGACGACAAAGATACTTTATCTACTTGAGAAAGATAGCTCACTTGCTCCCTTATCTGTCATGAAGTAATACCTTCTTGAATTTAAACCGTGTTGGAAATCTCTTACTGGGTTGTATAATAATAGTTCTTTATTTTACAAGCGTCTAAAAAAGGACATTAGATGTAAGTTAATTGATTATTCACAAATGCTATAGTGCGAGTGTATATGTACCAACGAGCAGATAACTGTATTTCACCCACAAATAATATACAACTGTTTTAGGGAAATGGAGTTGTAAAATTCATACATGTGTATTCATACTCGTCATATTTTCTTTCATTCTGTACTTTTTCAAAAAACCAATGATAACTTTTAGAAGTTAATTCGTTGCAATGAACCGTTACGTGGTAGTTGGCATGTAGGATTCCACGAACGTTACCTGTGGACAACCACCTCGGCGCCCCTGGTGGCAGTGGTTAATCACACACTCCGTGCGAATGCAAACGAGTTAAACAAGAAAGAATATAATTTATTAAAATGGTTGTCTTGCCACTGTAATATACCACTTCATCGTAACATTTAATGAAACGATGATTAACTATTCTTTACGTCCCTGCTTGGTTTCTAAATTTTTCTATGACTGGTCAAACACATGTAATAAAATTAAATAAATAAATAAATTAAGGAGTATCGTAATAATTATCAATATACAACGAGATTCCATCATCTAATAAGAGAATTATGCAATGACATATGAAAAATAATGAGTTCTACTGAATTACATTATGCACATATGATAAGGATCATAGTTCCTACAATAAAATATTTTATGTTTGCACGATTTTCTTCATTCATAAATTTAGTGTGTACAGTAGAAGAAATCTTCGATAAGAAAACACCAGGCGAATGCAGGGGCAGTATCCTAACAAACGGGCATTTGACTGGACACGCTCTTTTCTTTCCATTCTTTGTCCTATCCTCACCCCTTACTCACACACATTTACATGCATTACAGTACCACAAACGTCGGGAGGCCACTCGGGGGCTAAGAGCTTGCCCCGCTGGGGTGATGCCCCGCTGGTAGAAGATACCCGATTGGAAAAAACCTCCTAGCCGAGGTGTATGTCGGCGCCGAAACTCATCATCTAGCGGGGATCACCGCCACACCATGAGAAAAACTTGCACTACACTTAATGGACCTGCAGTTGACGTGCTCAGAAACATTAAATAATAAATGAATCAATCGATAGGACTGTGCCAATGCAAGTGAGTGGTAGAGCAGGGAGAGAGACGCCTGCGAGCAGGCCACACGGCGTAGATGTTGTGCGGGCTGCCGGACGCCCGGGGGCAGCTCAGCCGCAGCTCTCCCATCGGAAGACCCGCCACAACGGGAGAGAATTTGCGCATGATATTAAAATAAAGGGAATAAAATATATAAAATATTAAACGTCAACTACTGAGGGCATTAGTCCGTAAGTGTAGTGCATGTTTTATCATCGGGAGGTGGCGGTGATCTTCCCCTGCTGGATGGCGAGACAAGGCGTCGACTAGCGGGGTTTTCTTCAACCATCTCCCAACACCGGTGTATCGCCCCATCCGGGACAAGCTCTAAGCCCCCGACCGGCCTCCCGGCATGTGTGGTAGTGTAGTGCATGTTAGTGTAAGAGGTGAGGATAGGACGAGCAAGAGGAAGAAAAGATTGCGCGCGGTCCGTGGCCCTTTTGTTAGGGTACTGCTGCGGCATTCGTCCGGTGTTGATCGGAGATGCCACGGAAAACTACCGATCAGAGCAGCCGACCGCTAGAATTCTCTTCCAGACGACGACTGAATTCGACGTAGCTGACAAGCTAGTGTTGAAAATCCTGCCGCCGTCGGGACTTGAACCTAGGATCTCCCAATCAGAGGCACTGCAATGACATCAGTTGATGCACTGAGCCTCCTTTAGCGGTTTCCACATCGGCGGAAGGCTCTCCGAAGCTACCATAGCCGCTGAAGCCGCCGCGATCCGAATCGAGCCGAACGTTTACTACTCGCACCGCGCAGCTCTCACAACTGAACCTAACGCCACTTAGTCACGACGAGCATTCCGAAAAGCTTACAATGTCTGCTAAAAGAATGGTCACAAACTTCAAACCCAGTGGTTCGCGTTCTGCTGTTCGCTTCGTCTCCACCTGTTCGGCGGGAGAGCGGGCAGCGCGAGGCGAGGCCAGGCCAGGCTTGCGCTACGCGGTCGTAAATTCCGCCGCGGGGAATCCCTGGAGGGGAGGAACAGAGGAAGGGGAGGGGAGGGCAGGGGAGGGGAAGGGGCAGAGTCCTTGGCCTCACGCGCTCCGGCCGCCGCACTCCGCCGTGGCTCCTCTTGTCTCGTCTCGTGTCGCAGCTCTGGTGAACGTCGGCAAACGTCATGGCGGAGGCGCAGACGTATATGTTAATGAACATCAGAATCTTCCCTCTCCTTCGGCGCATTCTTTAATATTTGTGACGTCTCTCGAGCGTAATTGGCCTTTTATAAGCCATTCATTTCCTTCTAATGCGTAATGAAATGAACTTTATTCTCACGTGTGTTGTTCTTCTTGATCTTTTTGTTCAATTTGCGTAAAGGTTGAGATTATGTTTAATATATTTGTAAAACCATTTTTAAATCGCCATCGATTAGGCTTTGAAGACTATCTGAGCTATAATAATGCATACTACAGAAATGAAGTAAAACCAACTAAACCGACGCTTCTCACGTTGTAACCAACCGCCAAACTAATACACCGTAGTCAGTGTATCTCACCACGAAGACTTTTACCAATGAGTTTTCCTTACAAGTGTGCTATATTATTCTATACGTATTTTGTAATAGTGTATGAATAAATCTTCAAACTGTGAGTCCTTTGACACACTACTTAAAACTGAAATATTGATTTGAATTGTTCATATATTTATTTTTACATTTACTTCTTACAACCTTTGGATTTTAGGTTTCTCCTTCTTGGGTGTTCTCCTTATGCACAGCTATAATAATGTTATATTTCTGATTCAGGCTATTAATCTTTTAATACTTTTAATACATTCAAAAACCTACTGTATGTTATTCCCGGAATGTTCAAGTTCTTTGAGACGGCGACCTCAGACAATGGTCTAATGATTTTCGTTGACTGTGGAAGATCTTTCACATAATAGCTGCATGGCTGACCGTGAAACGCCGCGACGAAGGTGCCAACATTTATGCCATCATTCTGCAACCTTCCTCAGGGCGGACAGCCTGGCAGCTACTGACTCCGGCCGCGAATGACTTTTTTCACAAAGGTTTTGTGACATTAAATTCACCTAAAGTGCCATAAAGAGATTTTCTAGTTGATCTGTGAAGAAAATAATTAGAATAAAATAGTTTTTCTGTCGATTAATGGTTAATGTTGTAGGGGATACGAATGCAGTCACTAGTAAATACGTTTGCCTCGCGAGAAGCTCTCCATTCATTTGTCTCACCGTAAACAACCCAACACTTCACAAATAAGGCAGCGCAGGCACAAGCAAGCTTTCATTTACAATTTACTTCTCCGAATCCTAAATATGCGATTTTTTCTGAATTGTCATACAAATTAGTAATATTATACGTAATAAAAAGAACGCGATTTCTTTCTTTCACAGTTTTTCATTGTTAAGAAGCAACTTTCTGTTACCCGACATTCTTATACTTTATATAATTTTAATTTTATTTTTCCACTTATTACGATTTCCATAATCCTTTCAATTGTCCATTAAATGCTTTTAACCATTTTAGGTCTTCCTCTTTTCTTCCTACCCACAGGAAAGCACTCAAAAATTAGTTTTGGAATTTTATTTTCTGTCATTCTTTTAACACGTCTATTGAATGGTGTCTAAAATTGTATGTTCTTTATTCACTTTTTCTCATATTTTCCATTTCTTATTTTATCTAATTTTGATATCCTGGATGATCTTAAAAAAATAATTTGTGTCGCCAGAATGCGATCGTATTATTAATTCGTCATATCATCCAACGCAATTTAAAAATATAAACTTTGATTCTACTCTTAATTTTCTTGCTGATGATAAGGAGAAAGAGACGGAAAAGAAGAAGAAGAGAAAAAGAAGGCGGACGAGAGAGAAAAAGAGTGTAGGTGTAAAAGTAGATTAGTCATGTAAAATAAATATACTACTGCTCCCACCATCGCTACCACCGCCAACCAATGCTACTATTACTGTCAGGAAAGTAAAGGATTGACAGTAAATTCCTTTCCAGAAATTGAAACTTTTATATATCAGAACATTGTGATACGTTTAATCCCGACTTTACGTAGAGTTTCGTGTACCTGACACTGCGTACATTGTCTGCAAAAGGACTACAGCGGATGCTTAATTTTGGAGAACAGCGCATGAGAATGATACAATGTATGAGGGCCATTTTCTTGCAAATTGCATGAAGAATTCTTCGGGAACCGGTTTGGCGACGCAGGTAAATTCCAAACGAGAAAAGCGCTGTTACGTTGAATAGCATTAGCCCCTGCAGCCGGTGGGGGGGGGACTAGGTTTTGATGGCCAGTCGCTCCATCAGTCCATCACCTCCCACTTGGGGTCCTCCCAACCCTCCCACTCAATTCTGATCAAGATCTGCATGGCATCGCACTTACTTCAGATGTCGAGCTCTCTTCGTATTACAAAACCAGCAAAGAGAGCTCTTGTCAAAAATTGTAAATGCAGAAATGGAGCTTGTAGGATTCTAAACTAGCAATGGAAAATTTAACCAGGTAAACTAAGGGACTAATAGTTGAAAAACCTCGATGATGAAAATGATGGTTAATTATTTTATTTCACTGATGATTTCGTGTTTCCGGGAGCGCCCGGGAGAGCCGACTATGATAACGCCGTCTCTCTGAGCGGGAGATGCTAAAGTTTGAGTCCCGTCAGAGTTCGAATCTCGATAAATAGGCATCTCTAATTTAACTACTGGCTGCAGACAAATTACAGTAGTTGACTGCTGTCACTGGTAGTCTGCGTGGTTTCTCCGATTAATATCAGGCGAATGCCGGAGCAATGCTATAAAAAACGGGGGAAATATCGCGCGCGCTTATTACCTCCTTTTCGTTGTCCTGTCAGTTTTGCTTAAACACGTACTCATTTAAATATTCATCACTACCACACATTTCAGGAGACCAGGCGGATGCTTAGAGCTTGTTCTGACTGGAGCGGTTTCCCGCTGGCGGAGATATTGGAGAAGGAGACCCCGCAAGTTGACTTGTAGGTCGAACCCGAATCTCACTATCCAGCGAGGGAGGAACGCCTTCACCTTCAGGCATAAAACATTCACTACACTAACGGAACTAATAATCAGAGCATGTGGCGCGTCGGGAAACACGAAACAATTACTGTAATAAAATAATCAACCATCATTTTCATCGCTGAGGTTTTTCAACTATTGGTCCCTTCGTTTACCCGATTAAATTTCTCGTTGCCAGTTTATAATCTTACAAGCTCCATTTCTGCATTTACAATTTTTGACAATAGCTTTCCAAAACACAAATATTTCTTTAACTTCTGGAAAAGAGTATGTAAACTGAACAAGAAAGGCATGAGTTTTGACGCAGGAAAGGACGATATGACGGAAAATCCTGTTTGCGAAGGACGTCATTCACAACGCTAATATTTGGCTCGAAACCGGCTTGTTGGGGGTCAGGCGTCGCCCTGAGAATGGACCAGTGGCGCCGTGGGAGCAGCCGCTCGTCGCCAACTGACGCTCCAGAAGCGCGATCAGACGTCTAGATGAAGGCTAGCGACACACGAGCGTAGCGAAACGTACGTCAATTTGACATCCGTTTGTGGACTGGCCAGGGTGGAACGATCACCGACCAGCAACCTCCGTGGTCTTGTGCCATTAAACATGAATGCCGCAGAATTAGAAATTGTGTTTTGCATTAGAATGGAACCTACAAAAGAAAAGAGGGGGAGATGGTGGGTTCACGCCGTCCACGGGAGCGTCTTTTGAAGGGACACATCTTTTTTACACCTCCTTTCGGGTTTTATGCAACGACGGTGATTTTTTAGTAATTCCAAATGTCTGGGTTGTCGTTCGCAGATGTGCTGTCAAAATTATATGATCGTATTAAATTGAAAGATACTAATGTGAAGAGTTCTTTACCACCAAATGTTTACATATACATTTCATTAATTAATCTTCCAATCAATCTTTCTTTTTAATATATTCATTATATTAATGGAAAGACGTATGGCACTCGTTTAACGCAGTTCAACGTACGTTAAACGTCTGACGTACAACAATATCTGCAGCACGATAGTGTTCCATGGCGCATGTGCATCCCTGCTGGGCTACGACGGACTCACTTTTAACTTCCGTCACTTGACGCTCGTGTGTCACTAGCCTAAAGCGACGTATACACGAGGGTATCTGGCTCGCCTGCTACACTGGGATTTGTGTCAGACCCCCCCCATAACAGTGCCGAATACTATGCTTCGTAGGTCAAGGGCTGGAATCTGGCAAAACCCTCAAGGCAATGACAATGATTATTAGGATAACAGGCTACCTTCTCAAACATTCTCGATGGTGTTCAAGTTTTGATTCTTAATTAAATATTCAAGTGAATTAAGTTTACGTACGATTAAGCTATCTCTAATGACAGTTGAGCAGAGACAGCTTCTGTCAGGATGTTGTCTTGCTTTTGTTAGTGGTTGCAGGCAAAAATTACATTCTCCTTTTTATTTTGTAGACATTTGTTTGAAAATAGCTGAAACGTACACTGGAGAGTTCGACGGATTGTAGATCCCAATTTTATGTTGGGTTACTATAAGAAGAATATATCTAGACTTCTTTAAGCTCGCTTGAATTACTGGATAAACTTCATGGAGTTAAATCGGTCGTGAGGTCGAAGAAGATAAATGTGACGAGAGCGACTATCCTGTTGACGTCTACGCGAAGGCCGAGTGGCTAGAGGTCGTGCCTGACGAGGAATCCCCACACACCTTCCCCGCCGCTATGCGGTCCTCGCCACTATGCGGCCAGCCTCGACCTGTGATAGCCTCCCTGGAGGGCCATGTAGCCGTTATTGACCGCAGCCATCTCCTAGCGCCCACATAGAAAGGCTACCAGCTGTCAAATCTCCGGACCCACCGGAAGAGGACCAAGTCTCTGCCTCCACCCACCATGGCCACCACTGCGACCAGAGGTCGGAGCTGGGAGACAGCGGAGATCAGCCTCGTCGGCCCCGAGGTCGGCCACTGCCACCACAACTGCACCGGCGGGCCCCACTGCCTCTCCGGTGTGATCGTTGATGAGAACCCCCGTGAGGCAACGTGATCACGGCCGAATCCCGGAGACAGCTTGAAGTGACGTAGTGAGCTCAGACTAAAAGACATTCGCCTCGGCCTCGGAGGGCTAGATACCATCTCGTCTTACTTCCTCCACTCCGGGGTGCAACATGAAGCCGCCAATCTACGTTATTTTGCACGGAGCTCGGCTTAACTGCTACAGACAATTAAAGTGTCAGCCGAACAGGTCTTACAAGTTTTACCGCCGAGACTCGACACGACCCGCAAATTACCGTACACGGGACCCAATCCAGGTTAGAGTCTCTACTTACAGAGAGTGGCGCATTCCATTACACCGCATTACCATCCGCATACACCGATCCCGCCATTTCATGTCTAGTTGTCTGAAAAATGGAAACTGTGTCGTATTCTGTATGATGAGAATCATGAATCCACCCCAAATCAGTATTAATATTCTTGAAAATCATCATAATGTCACCAATTATTTTAATTTACCTTCAGTTATTGTTTGGTGCCTGACGGGGTTGTCGGGTGAGTGGATATTAAATGGCGGCAGTTGCGCTACTCTCTGTATCTAGGGACTTCAGTACACGTCGTATCGAGGTGCCCTCTCGCGGCAGGGGCAGCTGCGACTCAATCGAGTATTCGAGCACGTCAAAATGCCGCGGTCGCACGTGCGTGGGAGTGCGTGTGTGTGGGGGGGATGAGGAGCGTCCTGTACGAAGACAAGATCGTTGCACATGGAGGAAATTTTCGTGGACCTCGTTGTCAAAAAAGAACCACACCGCGGTTGTTGTGGAGGCCGCTGAAAAGAGTACAAGACAAAAAATTACATTTTACAGGAGAGACCTTTTACTGATTTACTGATTTTCTTGATTTTCTTTTCGTGGACCTCGTTGTCAAACACTGTCGCCGTTGCACACAGCGGTCGCCTGGAGGTACAGTTGGTAACATTCTTGTTATATAGTCCATAATTTGCTCGACAATCATTAGTTTAAAGTGGAAAATTGAGACTAATGCAAAATATATTACAAGATAATTGAATAATTCCAGTTGAATAAAATGTAACTTTGTACGCCTAGACGAAATGGCCTTGCAACTGAAATTCACCAGCACGTTTAGTTGCTCCGGAACCTTTCTAGAGGCTAACTCCCGAGTGACTATATGTGCTGGTGAATTTTATATTCAAGGCCATTTTGTCTAGGTGTACAAAGTATGTTATATTTAAATGAAATAATTCAATTATCTTGTAACATAATTTGCATTAGTCTCAATTTTCCATTTAAAATTAATGATTTTCGAGCAAATTACGAACTGTACAAACAAGACTGTTACTAACTCTATATGCGGGATAAATACATGCACTTCCAACCCGAACTGCTGGGCTGGCACTACAGGTTATGGCTTTCCTCTTTGCCTTAGTGGGGGCTTTGGTAAGAGGTGTGTGAAGGCGGGCGCTGTTCTCAAGAGATTTTCCTTCTTCGATAAGCCGAAAAACAGAAAGAAAGAAAGAAGTATCGTCAAAACAATCTCGGGCAGCGCCGCCTGCTACTTCCGGCACGTGAGCTGAGATGACCTTGTCGTACTCTATGAGCACAGGGTAAATTCTAGGCTGCTAGGGAAAAAGAGTAGAAGGCAAAAAATTACATTTTACAGGAGAGATCTTTTACTGATTTTTTTGGAACAAACAATAGGAAGAAACTTTTCCCCTTTGTTAACAACGTTTTGAACCCTTAATATCCAGAAGAGCTTTATATTGCAAATTCAAAAAGATCGAACTCACTTCCAGTAATTAGACCGTCAACGTATCTCATTTTGACAATTTTATGACACCTTTTTTTCCCTGGCAGCCTTGAATTCTCCCAAGCGTTTCGGTGAGGAGCTGAGGGCCCCGCCCCTTCGGCTGCGACGCATTAGTAAAAATGTCCATGCAAAGAGCACCTCCGACCACAGAGACGCCACCCTCAAAGCCTATGATATAATGAAAGGGCGTGTGCCCCTCCAATTGTTTGTTCCTTACTGTTTAGCGCAAAGTGTATATACTCTAGCCTAATAATAGCTGTTTGATGGCGCACTTCAGCATTAATGTCTGATTGCGATGAAATATTGAATTGAAGCAAGGAACACAACGTATAATATATCATTGAATCATCAACATATCATTGAAGCCAAATAACACAACATATATTATTATTATTATTATCATTATTAATATTGTATGTTATGTTCCTTGGCTTCAATTAGAATGATTCCAATGGAACTTACGCGGAGGCCCTAGGTACAAATTCTAAAGCTTTGGTTATGAAAAACTTTCAGATTGCTGAGATCATTCCTTCTACCTGAGTCTTAGATTACAGAACCACAATCTTCTTTAGCTCGCTAGCTGAAACAATTATATTATCAGAATGGATTTTAGTTTTACAATGTATATTTCCTTGTGTGCAATAACAATTTTTCAGAAGTCTTATGTTGTTGTTGAAATAGATGACCGAAATGGTTCTTCTTTACTCTCCTTGATAATGGTTATTGCCTTATCTCTCAATTTGTTGTCAGCAATTTTATTTTATAAAATTTTGCGTTTCTTATATTTGTGAAAAGGTCTTTTGGATCTTTATATTGAATATCT
Organism: Acheta domesticus; assembly: GCA_031308135.1. Lineage (NCBI taxonomy): Eukaryota > Metazoa > Arthropoda > Insecta > Orthoptera > Gryllidae > Acheta > Acheta domesticus. Next base: position 55,581,941 of record JAHLJT010000631.1, on the reverse strand, counting down.
AAATTCATCATTACACAAAGGTCTGCTTTTTTTCTTAATTGCAGGTATGATGTTTCATAGACTCATTTGCAGCTTTTGTTAAGGCATTTAAGAATTAGTGAATGATTAAGTCAATAATATTGACTGTATATAAACTGAAAAATATCGAATGTGAAAAAGCCAGTACCTCGTTACCGTCATTTGGGGGTCTCTTCAAAGACGATACGCTCAAAGACTTAGCAAATGTATTACCGTTTTATAAAGTCGTAAATCCCAGTTGTAAACTATTGAATATAATGGTGAAAACTTTGATCTTATTGACATGTTTGAACCAATTAATTGAGTCTTCTGATAGTGAATTTTCTTTTTATATACTTTACAATTGATATCACGAATCTTCAAATATTCAAGTATATCGAGCTGGTTTAAGAACTTGCTGATACATTCTCCACACTGTTTCCAGTTTGCTTTGCTCAATTCCATTTGAGATAATTTGGCAAGGGATTCGAGGAATTAAGGAGATAGTCAATGTACACAAATATTGGGAAGTGATCACTACATGTGACTGATCTAGTACAGACCTATTGCATTTTTGAGCAATTGTATCAGAGCAAAAGGTAAAGCCAATTGCACTGAGATGTCCAGTGCTCACATTAAAATGATTAAGTTGTGTGTTATTAAAAATTAATAGATCCTCTTCATCAATAACATTCTCTGTGGCAACATTCTCATCATGTAAGAGCTACACAGTGTAGTGGCTATTTAAGTCACCGAATAGAATAAAATGTTTGGGAAGTTTTCTAATAATATATTTTACTTCATTTGCTTTGGGAGAGTAGCTACGTGCATTAGATAGGTAAATATTACACTCACTGATTGTTAATTTTAAGAATTAATGTAACATTGGGAGCATGAATTTGAATTGCTAGAGTATCGGTTTATATGTCTATTTGTTCTAAAGGCAAATTTTCATTAACAAATATCACCACCACTAGCTATATTAGAAGAGTGACAGTTTTTAATATAGCGTTTATACGCTTTTACTGTACCTGTAGAATTTGCTTTAAAATTGCTTTCCTGTAAGCAGACTATTTCAATGTTGTAATTTTTGACAGAGTAATATTGCAGTATTTCATATTTTTGGATAGATGCCATTTGCTTTCCATTGTAAGATATTCCTTATTAATTCTGTGAAAGAGAAGATTTGGATACTTCAATGTTGTCTTTTTGTTTCTGGTAGGTTTGATTTAAATTGTTAATGAGTCTTGTGAACCTAGTTTTGATTGACATTTCGGAACAAATGGGCATGTTTCTGTCATGATCATGCCTTCATGGCCCTATTGAAGTCTTTAGCAATTACGATGAGGCTATTTGAATCAACGGTGTTTTCCAGAAAATTCTTAAATTGATCGTCGTTAATTCAAAATGCATGAGGGTTTTCATCAATATGGTTTTTAATTGGTATGAAAAGTTAGGGTGTAGGTTATTGTGTCTAGGTAGGTGTGCGTGCTATGATTAGGGGAGATACGTTAAATGGGAAGGTTTTGTGCGAGAAAAGATAGCATGGGTTGATGAGAGTTTTGGGAAGCCCAGAGGTTAAAGTAGTTAAGTGATTTTATGTTGTAATTGGGAGGTGATTGGAATGTGACAGTAGTAGGCACAGGAGGAGGATTGAGGGTCTTAAAGAAGAAATGTTTGAGGTGATATGGTTGGGAGTGTGGTGGTGTGAATTTTCTTCAGTTGTTGCTGGCGCAGAGTTTTAGCTTGAACTATTTAAGGACAAGGTGGATCATAGTAGTAAAGGACAGGTCACTTTACTTTTGTGAGAGATACTGTCCAGTGGATTAAGGTAAAGCGCAGAGAACGAATGTCGCTGGTCTCCTATAGACGGTGTTGAGGTATTGATACGATAGAGTTTTAAGCAAGTTATACATTGTGGTATTCTCTCTGCAGACTAGTAATCTTCGAGTCTGATCCCATTGTAGTCAATGTATTTGAACCTGTTTGTAATTTGTAATGTCTTTCTTGTCAGTCTCTACAGTGTGTATTCCTGATGGTGTCAGTGTCCTGTCATCGTCTCTTCGTTTCATCTCTGTGACGTAATAATGAATGATTCTGAAGCCTGTGAAGAACTGTCGGATTGCGTTCAAGTCGTGTTTGGATGCGAGTCCCTTGATCACGAATTTGTCTCGTGATTGTGTGGCACGACTGAGGTGGTAAGCAATGCAAGATAAACATAGTCATTTCAGTTTTGTGATATTTGGTCAAGTCTATCACGCACTTTGGAATAAACTGACATATTCATGGCTTGTGCTAAAAATTCAGTTCGTTCGAAGTGATTTCATTACGTGTGTCTCTTGTTAATACAGGTTTTAATTTGGTCTCTGGTTAATTTAAATGGGTTAAGTACTGTTGTGAAGTCAATTCTGAAAGGTCCATTTCGGCTGTTATTTTGAATTTTGGCGTAATGGTTGATTGAGATTTGATGCGGTGTAGTCACATTGGTCTGCATTGGATGAAGACCTCCATTTTAAGGTAGGACAGGCCTTGAGAGGGGGGTCAAAGCGGTTCATCAGGTCAACGGTTGTAGGAGGGATCTGAGGTGAGGGCTTTCCGTATGAGGTAACTTCTTCAAACAAGCAGGGATCAAGAGGAAGATTTTATGATTCTTGCTGGCGGAAGAATCGTGCGGTCGGCCAGGTAGCTGGAGCGAATTCAGTCGCTGTCTGATGGAGAATTCTAGCTGCCGGCTGCTCTGACCGGTAGTTTTCCGTGGTTTCTCGGATCGACTAATGCCGGAGCCTAAGAAACGGGCCGTGAGTAAACTTTCCTTCCTATTCCTTGTCTTTCCTCACCCTTACATACACTCACACGCACTTCCACACTACCACACGTGCCGGAAGACCGGTCCAGAGTTCAGAATTTGTCCTTACTGAGGCGGTGCCCCGCTAATGGGAGAAACCTGGTTGGGGAAAAATCCGCTAGACGACGGTAGGTCGGTGGCGGATCTCCCTGCGCAGCAGGGAAGACCATCGTCAAGTACCGAAAAAAACATGCCATACACTTACAGGACTAATGACCTTACTATTTTTCATCCCCAGAATAACTAAAAATCAATCCATCTTTTCGGTGGGGTCCATCTCTTAGGTTCGAGAGAGACAGTGGCCGGAGCCGCGCCTCCTCCAAAAGCGGCGGTTGCGTCCTAACGCGCTCTTCGGAAGAGGTTCTTGGGTGTCTTGGAGAAGTCCAATTTTTTGTCGATGGCTCATGGGCGAAGGTACGAGAGCTCTGCCGGGACGTTTCTTGAAGGCAAATTCAACCGAAATGGTCGCCAAGGTCGCTGCACTGGCCTTCTCCTTGCGTCTTGGAGACCGCTGAGCTGTCGGAGCATGGAATTCCAAGCACCTGCTTTCCGTATGACACCGGTTTGGACTCATTTTTTGAAAGATTCATTAATTATTCCAGGCGCGTCAACTGCTATGTTCATTAATCCCGTACTTGTAGTGCATGGTTTTTCCCTTGGGAAGAGGTGGTTATGTTCCTCTGCTGGACGGTGAGATCCGGTGCCGACCTACCTGTCGGCTAGCGAGTTTTTTCCTAACAAGGCATCTTCCACCATCAGGCACCGCCCCTCCCAGGACAACCGCAAGCTCCGACCGGTTTCCCGGCATGCGTGTTGGTGTGGTGCATGTAAGTGTGTAAGTAAGGGGTGATGATAAGTTAGTAACCGTGTGTAAGTAAGGGGTGAGAAAAGGGCAAGGAAGGAGAAGGAAAGATCTCGCAGTTCCGTTGTTGCAGTAATGCTCTGGCATGCGCCTGGTATTGATAAAAAACACGGAAACTACCAAACATAGCAGCCGGCAGCTAGAATTATCCTTCAGACAGCGACAGAATTCGACCTGGCTATCTAGCTTGTGTCGAAAATTCTGCGACCTAGGACCGCCGGGTCAGATCCACTGCAGTAACATCAGTCGATGCTTTGCGCCTCCTCCCTCGGTGTACGACGCCGGATTCGATACTCTTGGTGATATGGTTTTATGGCATACCAATATATGCGGTACTAATGAATTTATCTTCTCATAAGTGTGTAAAAATAGTGTTTCATTAAGAACGTTACTCTAATATCTTTAAAATATTATTAAAAAGCTAGTAACTACAAGAGATGGACCCCTAGGTCCTGAATTAATGATGAAAATTCCATTTCAGTACCTTGAACCGTTTATTGAATATTCGAGGTGCACGTTTTTATTGACTAAGCGTTAGCACGTTGAGCGCCAGCACTCTTCGATTGCATTGTTCTCGAACAGCTTGTTCCCCAAGACCTTCCTCTAAGCTCCCCGGGCGGACGTTCCTTGCGTCTACGTCATTTATGGCGGGGCCAATCGACCGCGTGTTTGGGTTCGCCGCGGCGTCGTGGCAGATGCTGGCTTTTACGGCGCGTCGTTAATATAGTTTGTAGCGACCTCCAGCGCCGCGTCGGCCCGGGCGATTTCGCTCGCAAAGAAAGCTTCTCCGCCCGCTTTATTGTCTGTCCCCTCCCCCCCCCCCCCAGCGACCGGCGCGGGCGCTCGGGGCGAGCAATCCCAGCGAAGATCTCATTAAAATCTTATCCTCATACGTCCCTACTATTCATAAATAATAATGCAATATTCGGTTCTGGCGGTTTAACTCATTACTCAGCGTGCTCTCTTTCCTTGACACGACCCTGGGTTCGATTCCCGATCGGGCAAGATTATAGTGTGCGTTTTCCTTGCAATGTCCCAGTATATGTTGCTGTGTGACGATGAGAAAATTCACTTCTCGGGTTGTGAAGACAAGAATATAGCGTGGTGTCTTCGTGCAAACCTCACGTACCCCCTAAACCCACGGTCGCGAGGCCGGAACGCTGCTGGTAGGCCATGTCCCGTACAGGGGCGGACGCGCCAAGTACAAACAAAAAATGCAATATTCATGGAAATTGTTGAGTGGTTGGTCAAATGGCTCAATTAGTTTGTAGACGTTTCATAGCTGTACTGTTCCCTCATCAAGACTACAAAATAGATAAAATACAATGGTACTATTCAGTTTGTTATAATAATTAGATGTAATAAAATATAAATATAAACATATTTGAAAAACTGAAATATCTATAAAAAGAAAACAATGTAAAATTAATTCCGCTATTATTTATCTTAAAAACTCAGTATTATCCGCCTAGCTGTCTAGGAGAAAATGCGTCCCAAGCATAGATGTCAACGTTTCTGCCGCAATGCTGCGACCTTCCTCAGGGAGAAACGTTCATAATGCTCACTACAGTTCTAAGCGATGTTAAGCAGTTCGGTGAAACGCTAAGAGTGCACTAGAGGCCTCGCCCACGGAATCATGGAAGGCGACTGTCCCCTTCCCTCATCTCGTTCTCTCATTGAGAACCAGATTCAACCACTGAGAACATTGACAGGCGCGTTCTCGCACCAACGACGCGCTTGAATTTTAAAATTAAAAAAAAATGAATGTAACGCAGCCGAAGCCTCAAAGTTGGGTTGTTTCTAAGATAACCGCGGCGAAAGTGGAGGCTTTTCGGAAAAATTTCGTTCGCAAGAAAAAAAGTCGTTTGATAATGCGCATTGCACGTCAATTAATCACGCAATTCACAGGCATGAGTCCTTAAATAAGCTTATCTTTAATTTTTCGAAAATATGAGTCGTTTTTGCGTAATTTAGCGTGAAATATACGCAATTTGTAAAAACGTATTTTTTTCTCGCCAACCTGGATGATCGAGGTGGCTACGAGCGTGTATCAATTCAGCGCTTTGGTCCGAGGGGTCGCGGGTTCGAGTTCCGACATGGACATGGTTGTTTGTCTCTTGTTTCTCATGTATGTGTTGTATAGGAGGGCGTTCGTTCTGCTGACCTCTGATAACGAACCGCAAGAATGTTAGGCTCTTGTGCAGAATATGTGTCCCATCGAGAAGAAAACTGTAACTGGCTGTCGGCTGGATAAGTACCCTGGGAAAAAAATTCTCAAAATCGGCTCCAATTCTTTTCTTTACATTTTTTCCTCGTATGTATCAACGAGAGGCAAAGAAATTTTCGGCGAACTCTGTGTTTTTAAAAACTGAAAACAGCTACAAGAAATATAAACATAAACATTGACATTAAAAATTCAATTTTGATGTTTGAGAGTTGATTTTTAAATGAAATCTGTTAAAAAAATCAGTTCTTTTAATACGTTCATATACTTTTTTTAAATGTCAGAAGTTTAGCGTAATTTTGCAATGTTTTAATTTGAAAATTCGAATCTCACTCGCTCCATTTGATAGCCTGCAGGAAATATCAAATTGGAATGCGACAATAGTATTCCACACCACGACG